>JADLZK010011987.1:0-169375 GCA_015847255.1 Hyparrhenia diplandra | reverse complement strand
TGAGCAGTCTATTGGGCGTCGCTACGAGTGGCTTCCCGACTTCCTGCTTTCTGCTTCGCGCTAGTGTCTCATTTCTCACCGTCCACCGCCCCGCCCGTGAGGGCACACCGGGCTCACCACAGAGGGAGCCTCGTTAGGCGGCCCAGCGGACCAGGCGACGATTATCCAGGCCATAGCTAATCTCGGAACAGTTTGCAGGAAAAGTCTCAGGCCTCTCCTCTAACTATCGCGTGCTCACTCTTCCTCAACTTCGTGCCTCGAATGCTCAATCTCTTCAGAAACTACGCAGCGCCAGCCGGTGATTTGCTGGCTGGGCCGCCGTTTGCCAGTGCCGTGTTTGCGCCGCAGCACAGGGCACTCTCGTTTTGTACACGCTACCTATCATAGTTAAATCACAGGTAGGTGTGCTCGAGTAAAATATCCAGCTTTTGACTATTAGCGAGAGATTCAGCGCGCGATCTGGCAGTAAGTGATGATGGGCGTATAGTGCGTTTTCTTTTGCTACGCAATGCTTTTGTCTTTTTCTATATTTAGCCGGGCGTTCGCTGCATCATAGTAAATCATATGTAGTGTTCATAGTCAGAAAATCATGTTTGCTGCTAGACTCATGCGTATATAAAGCCTGCCACAGCGCGAATATATAATATTATGGTATGCTTTAGTACAAAAATGTTGTAGCTTTAGTATCTACGCTGTGTAATTAATCGAAATAATCTCAGAAAGCGCCAACTTCTATAATTATTTTGCATGGACTAAAAGCATACCATATATTATATATTCAATGTGTGTAGATCTACTCATGTGGAGTCTTCCAACGTAAAATTGAATTTTCTATTTTATGATTTTTCTTACGATTTACTATGATTTTTCAAAAGATTCAGCTAAATAAATAAATAAATAAGATAAAACCTTTTATAGCACTTTATACTTCAAAAGCATATCATATATTATATATTCATTGTGTAGATCTAATCATGTGGAGTCTAACAAAAATTAGATATTTTATGATTTTTCTATGATTTACTATGATTTTTCAAAGATTCAACCGGATAGAAAAAGGCAAAAGTTACTCAGCATTACAAAGTTAAATCCGCTGGAAAGTCACCGTAGCAAACCGCGCAGTCACGTGAAGCAAATCCGCCTTCAAAACCGGCGGCTGCAGCGAGTGCACCTTTGCATGATTCGCAAAGCCAGGCGCGACGGCCCGCTGAGTCATGAGCGATGTAAAGAAACTTCGTGCGCTGATGGCGTATGGTGCTGTACCTTTTCCTTTCGCGTGGGCGGAGATCTTTAACCAGAGACCTTTCGTCCCGGACCGTACCCCGTCAGGGTCCCTCCCCTGCCGGCGCCGTCCTCCTTCCGCGCACAGTGGCGCGATGCGCGCCCGCGCAAAACCACCCGCCTTCGCAGTTCCTCCTCCGCGCGGGAAACGTGAAGTGAAGCTAACTCCAACCCACCCACCACCTCTCCCGCTGTACTGTTCCTCCCTCCTTCCGTGCTCCCGAAACCCAAACCCCAGCTCTGACCCGCCTCGATTCTCCATTTGATTTCTACCCAGCTGGTCGGATCCGCTGATCCCGGAGGCGCTGGCGCGCCGGCTCCGTCCCCGTTCGTGAAGCCATCGCCCCGCCGGCCGACGGGAAGCAGCTGAGGCGGTGCGTGCAGCCTGCAGCTCTCGCGCTTTCGTCAAACCGGCCGGCGGTGGCAGCCAAGCTGGAGTGAAAAGGAGGCGGCGCCGGTGAAGCAGTGCAGATGCTGATCGCGATGCTGTTCTCCCGTGCTCTGCGGCTGCAGGCGGCGGCGGCGACGGAAGTCAGAGAGGAGCCGGAGAAGGGGAGGAAGAAGAGGAAGCCGCGGAAATCAGAGAACGGCAAGCAGCGTACATACTGCCCACTTTCAGCCAAGCTGATCTGTGTCTTCTCGCTGAAAATGTGCACGTGGAGAATAAATACTCCTCTTGTTTGAATACGAGTTGTTGTGGCTTTTTAGATACATCGATTTTTACTACGTACCTAGTAACACAAACAGTGTATACCTAGTGTCCATAAGAAAAAGCTACATATCTAGAAAAGCCAAAAATCCATACAATTTGGAATGGAGGGAGTAGAAACATGGACACCACCCTCTGGCCTGTTCGTCTTTATGCCTTATGTTTAGCTTTAAGGTAAGAAAAATATATATACCATTCCATTCCAAACGAATAGGTACCTGTTTGCTATTCAGTTCACCATTTTTCTTTGTGCCTCTAGCTAAAATAGTTATTTTCTTTACTAAACTTTTGTAGCCCTTCAAACAAAGAGAAACATGGGCAGATCCAGCTAACATGGATGAAGTCATTTTGGTTGGTATGTTGTCCTGATACTTTCTTTGCAGAATTATTGTCATTTCTATAATCCTTCACCAGTCTGGTCATCAAATTTTGCTTGTTTTTTGTATGAGAAGCAATACAGTCGTGGTTGACAGAATTCTGTGTCTCAATGTTGCCCTGTTGAAATTTAGATGAAAGCCCCTCAGAAAAAGCAACGTAAGGGCAGAAAGCAAGATGAAAGCCTCAGAAAAAGCAACGTAACGCAGAAAAGCAAAGATGCAACACCGAAGGTGTCTAATGCTACCAGAAAGCGCTGCAAGACATTGGAATTCCTGATGGTTAGGTCTTTCTTTTATTCTATTTTCTTTTGATGGTAAATTGATAGTTAGTTGGAACCCTCCCTATCAATACTCATACCTGTTAAAATTTCCCAACCTGTTAGTTTGCATTATAAAGAAGTGGTAATGATGTTATACAATCTGCAAGTTTGAAATAGTAGACTTTTGCATTATATTTGCTGTGTGAAAAACATTGTTCTAATATCAGAAATTTTTATATTTACTTGTTTGTATTTTAAATTTGTTTATGATTGCATACCTGCTGCATAGAATGATGAAGTACAATGTATAACACATGCTGTTTTTTTTTTTCTTATGATGCATATTGTGGTGGTGATAATAAATATTCCAAAATTACATGTATCTCAGTTTTTGCACTTATATCCTTCTTATTATGCTATACAATTTATATTGAATATTATTTGTGGTTATGACTTGATGCTCTATCGGTTATAGTCCACTTCAACAGAAGTATAAATACATACTTTTGCTCAGAAGGTCCTGAAGCTGCCAGATTGAAGCCGCTTTGCCTGTAGCAGCGCCAGTAACAATTGACAATTGACATTGATTTGATGAGTACCCTTCAAAGCAGGACATGCTAATCCAGTCAATCAGGATATATCACCGTTGAAAGTTGACCTAAGGTCAGAGGCAAAAGATGGCTGCAGAGGTATGGTCCATCGCATTGGTGAGATACATTGTGTGCTATTGTCCCATGTTTTAACTTTTAAGGTTGTATTGTTTGCTTTCCTTTGACTTGTTTCTTGTTAGCTTATTTCAAATCTTTTTTAGGGGAATGTTTCAAACCTTATCTATTATTTGACAAATTAATTGATGGCATCTCTGCCTCCTACTATTGTCACAATTAATGCTGGTCAGAAAGAATGATACCCTTTTGATACATGTATGGGCAGAAAGAATGCTATGCGGCTATGCCGTGTCGCCTCCTTTTCATTTCCATATTTCAATGTTCAGTAGCAGCTGTTATCTTAAGTGTATTTCTATCTCCATATACAGGTGCTCTAGTTGCAAGTTGCAACTCTAGTTGTTAAAGAGAAAAAAAAAAACACACACTTGTGATTGCAGTTGCCCTTTTTAGTTGACTTTGTATTTACAATATTGTTTCATCTGTTCTTTTCAATATAAAGTATATTTTGATTTAATTGCCAGGAAATTCGAAGGTTATCATCTGAAAGAAAAATGCACCCTTTCTTTGCTTCTCGAAAATGAACAAGTGTGTAAACCAAGATCAAGATGTTAATAATATTGAAAAATGGAATGGGCTTTTGTGATTCTGAGAGGGATCCACCATTTATCCTATTCATGTTGTGTACCAATCAGAGGTATGCCAAGCAAATGCATGTTTTATATGTTTACCAGAAGTTATATCATTATTCATGGTCAAGTGAAGGAAATGTTTTTTTTTTGGTAGGCCAATATACCGCATCCACTGGAGTAATTGGATAATCACTGATCTGTCTTCCTTTGACATTGATACTGCCTCTCCTTCTTTAAAAAAAAAATCCATGTCATTCTTTGAGGGCTTAAGTAAACCACTGACAATAGAAACAAATTGCAAGAGTCATTCTAATCAATTGGCAGGAGCCGATTCTGCTGAGTGTACAACTCAGGAATTCCTTTTCCTAGTTTTTACTGATAAGGAAAGTGAACACAACTATCCTTCAGATGTGGTAAAATTTTCTGTTCAAAACATTTTATACATAATAAGAGCTATCCTTTGTTCTCTCTCTCATAGTTTATTGTTCTAATCATGCACTGATTTGAAGTTGTGCTTGACAACTGTTTGAACTGTTCAGATCAATGTGGACAACCTGAACTTGTTGATGCCTCTAGTACTAGTTGCCAAGCTTCTTCTTGATCTGAATGTAGAGCCAGAAGTTTCAAGAATGGGTAATCAACATTATATATTTTGTATATTTTCCTAAATGTTGCAGTTTCCTTCTAGCTGGTTCAGTAGCATTTTCACAACAAAATTGGAATGTTATTAGTTAGTGTAATCGCTTTAGCCAATGTTGATCAGAATGGCCATGCCAATTGGCCAACAGCCCATGCTACCAAATGCATCAGCGTTCCATGTCAATGCCACTGCAAGAGTGTGGGTCATTCAGCATTAAGATAGATAGTTTCTTTCCAAAGAACGAAAGACTGAAGGTCTAAGGAACAAACTAATAAGGACTTTGTTGTCCACTGAGACATGAAATTGCCCTCAAACTATGGATGGAAAAACTTTTTTTTCTTTTTGCTTTTTTGGTAGTCGAATGAAGTTGCAGCATTGTTTTATTTTGTAATTTCTAGCATATTTAACTTTTGTTTGTACCTCACTAATCAGCTTTACAAGGACTTGCTTTCCCACGCTTTATTCTAACACACTATAAGTCCCTATCTGTCAGAATCCACCTAACTATTCATCAGAAATCTGTGACCAACCAAATTTTAATCCAAATAGATGTATTGGCAAAATAACTGGTAGTTGTTTTTTGATGTTCAAATCTTTAACTGCGCATAAATAGTATTTTGTACTGCAGTTGTCGTGCCTACCTATTACCTATGGACTGACAAGTACCTACCTGAAACTGCAGCCCAGGTGAACATCACTATTTATGTTTCTGTCCTTTATGCATAATATGATGATAAGCAATTGTGCAGCCCATTTTCCAATTATTGTTTCTGTTTCATTAGCGCTTTCTGTTAAAATGCTTCATGAAAATTGCAGATCAATGTTTGTAGTATGCTTACATTTCATCTTTAGGTTACTGCTATTTTGGTTAAATTGGTATGTGGAAATAGTGAGTATAAAAGTAATGGGCTCAAAGGTTGGGATGAAAGAGGCCACAAGATTGAGCTGCTAATGGGGACACTAATCATAGCTCATATCACGCATGAATCTGATTCAGATTATTCAGAGAGTGCTTCTGATTGTGAAAAACACACTTCTAATCACTGGACCAGTTGGGGTAAGTGCCAATTAAAGAATAATTGGTGCATTTTGAGCTGCATGCTTCATTTAAATGCCTTTGAGCTATTTGTCATGTATACTCATGCCTATTTTTTAAAAAAATAATGAATGTGTGTCTGGCTGTCTGTTATGTTAATCCCATCCTAAAGGACACCATCCTAAAAAAGGGAATGTTTCATGGATCAATCTAGCCTTTTTCAAACTACTATATGATATGGTAGTGCTTCCCAATTCCCATTTTTATAATTCAGGAAGATACCTCAATATCTCACTGCTAAGGCTTTTGGCTCCCCTACACACACCCCCCCAAAGTAGTTTTGTCGCTTTTTATGTTTCCACAGGTGCAAAATGTAAGTTTGTTAAAGTGGAGCGGTGTGTTGTACAGGTTCTCTTTTCTCTCCTTTTTCCTTCTTAATATAATGAAGCGCAATTTTCTGTGTCTTCGGTGAAAAAAGCACACCATGCACACTGACTGAGGAAGTACTATTGAAGAAAAAAAATCAAAGTAAAGTGACTATCTATACTGCTAACTAATAACATGATACAATTGCTTGTTCTTTTCAAAGCATATAATTGCCAGGAGAGAGTGGGAATATAAATAATAACTTGACTTTTGATACATATGTTCATTTAGACAAACGCTATGGAATGTATTTCCTGAGGCCATTGACACGCTCTCTAGAAATGGAGGTAGTAGTATGTTTACTTGACAAAAGTTCTACTGTATGACGGCCTCGCATAAAAAAATCCAAGCAAGGAATTCTGCACCTCCTATAAACTAATTCAAGAATTGTTCTGTATATTTGCTAGTATTTGGCTATGTCTCGGTGTAGTTGTCTATATATACATATATATAACCTGGATGTACTCATCATTCGTGTTTGGTGCTAATATGATATCTTTTGTTCTTAAATTCAGTGTGGAAAATCGGCTGCAGTTTTTGTATGTGCTAAGGAACAAGGCTTCAATGTGATAGAGTGTAGTTTTCACAAGTATTTTTTCTGAGAAGTGCAAGTCTGCTGCTTCATATGCTTGATTTTTACTGATTATTTTGCATTATTCTAGGTAAATACATCTGACATGAGAAATGGGGCTTATGTAAGGCAGAAGTTTGAGGAAGCAACTAAATCACATGGCCTTGAAAAATGGTTTTTGTACAGCTCCTTCTATGTTTTCTCACATTCTGGTTTGATCCAGTTTCACTTGCAGCCTCAGCTGCATCTTCTTTTTACAATAATGTTAGTAATAATGTTAGTCCCTTTGCTTTCATGAATATGCTTTTAGGCATTTTGCACTACCGCTGTTATGGCTGCCAAGGTGTATTCTAAAGGGCGCTACCACTTCCTTTTAAGTTATCATAGTTCGTTATGGATTTACCGAGAATAATCCAAAAACATACCTTTTCAGGAAGAAACCGGCCTTTTACCGCGAGGGTTGATTGAATCCATTTGTTTGTGCTTGAGTAAAAAAATCCTGCTTATGTGAAATAATACTAGCATTTAAGGCCCCCTTTGGCTGGGTGGGTAGATATAGGATAGGAATAGAAAATTACAGGTTTGAGTTGCCGGGGTTGCCGTGGAATCCGAGGAAGTTATCCCAGAAAACTATCCTTTGGTTACGGTGTCAGGTGAAAGGAAGGAAAAGAAATAAAAATAAAATAATAAAAAAAAAGAAACGGGCGAAAGTAACATCATCTCCTATCCGCTTTTCACGCCGTAATCCCCTTCGCTCTCTTCACACGCACCTAGCGCGGCGGGCGCGGGCCTTTCACGCGGATGGATCTCGTGCCGCCTAAATCCTGCGCCCGCTTCCCTCTCTCCCTCTCCCCCCGCTATGGATCTCCCTTGCGTAAGGCCGGCCAGCCGTGGCAAAGCCGACGGGCGCCGCTTCCCCTCCGCGCCGGATCTCTCTCTCTCGGTACAGCAGGCCCGGCAGCGATACACGGCCACCCATCGCCGGATCTGCTGCCCGAGGTCAGATGGGCGGGAGTGCCTCACCTCCTCCTCAAGGCCCGCCCGTACCCTGGCCGCTGCTCTCTCGCCGCTGAGCGGGCAGCATTGGCGAGGTGGTGCGCCGCTCGTCGCTCATGTCGCTCGAGAGGAAGAGGAGGAAGCAGCACGCCGTCACCGTGAGGAAATTTTCCATGAAGTCTGAGCTCATGAAAACATTCCTGTGAAATTCCTGGAGGAATCGAGGTATAGGATGCCATTCCTATGGAAAAATTCCTTTGATTTTATACCAACCAAAGGGCAGGAAAGGATAAATTCCTGTAAAAATTCCTATCCTATAATTTTCCCTCCATTTCACCCCTCAATCCAAAGGGGCCTTAAGTCAGCAACCTTCATATCTGTAGGATTACCTTCAGAATATCAGGCATAACTTGGCATTGAAGAACACAACATGGTGAGGCATACCAAGGAAAAATTAGAACTAGACATAACATCGTATCTAAATTCTGTGCAAAGTCCAACAAGATGAACTAATTGAAGATCATGTAGGATATAATTGCATAAACATAAGTCCATAAATTGGGCTTTATGTAGTAGTTCAGAAATCAAATGGATCTCCTAGTAGTTCAACCGGCAGCCAGACATCATTTTTCCAACCTGTAAAAATTTTAGTTTAGTAAGCATAGTTATGGAATTCTATACGCTTAGACAAATGCACTTCTATGGATTGTGCAGGATTTGAAAAAAAACTAGCCTGTTTGTTTGCTTTTGTAAACTTTTGTTGGGGAAGACTTAGCCTGTGCCTACCCTGTTGTAAAAGACGCCTGTGTAAGGTCCAAGGACCTATTTTGTAAATTTACAGGGTTAAGAGATAAGAATCACCTCCACCCTTAGCTACATGAAGGACCTAAGGGTCAATTGGGTGGGGACTCTCCCAATTGCTTTGACTCTTCTCTGTCTCTAACCTTCCTTCCGCCTCTTGTTTTTCGCTTAGTTCCTAACACTTGTCACCTTATTATATATAAAACTATATTGTACAATTTTTTTTTTAAATCAAGTGTTTCTAGAAACAATTCATGTTAATATATTTTGATCTTCTGGGGAATAGAAACAGTAGCATGTAGGAAAAAACCCAGCTGAGAATGATGGTGTAAGGAATTTGGGGCACATGAAAATAGCAATGACCATAAAAAATACAGTAGCTTTGGTTGAAATTCTGTGAAGTTCTTTTTTCTGCAGAAGTAGATATAATGTGAATTGTAGCTTGACTCTAATAATATGTGCATTTGTCTAAACATTTCACATGGTTTCCTAATTGAAGCAAACACATACCTTTGAATTTTTTCCTTTAATCTTCTTGTACAGGTCACAGGAGGAGGTGATCAGTCCACTAAGGGATGATTCCTTGATCCAGATTCAGAACTCCTGATAGGACTGAATACCAACATTTGATGCCCTGTGCATAAGAGTAAATTGGCTGTGATAAACCGAAATCACCTGTAGGATTCCTACCAGGTTTGAAGGCCTGTGATGAAGCTCCTAAAACAAGCTGTTAACAAGACACATACTATTTGAGGATGGATACTGTGTTTGATGAAGATCGTGGGTTTATTTCAACCATACTTAAGATGGCAGAGACTACAAAATGGCAATCATACTGACTAGCAACAGTGAGCATTTTTGTCCTTTTCCTTTTAGGTTCTTTTCAGATGACCTTAATAATTTCAGTCAATGTGGTACTAGTACACTAAAACTTGTCATTTTTATCCATTATTTGTAATTTGTGAAGGGAAGGATCCGCTTTTGCCAAATCTCTTGGATCAACTTGTTTTTGAATTTCAAATACCCATCGACCTCAGAGCTACTTTTCACATGTTGCCATGGTAAACAGCCTCTCCCTCTCTTATAGGCTGAGATCACAGAGTTCTTTTTGCTTGCAAGATTGTTGAAAGTTGACTGTTTCCTATATTAATGCAGATTTGTAAATCTGAGGGAGTGAATGCCACTGTTCCTCAGTTAAAAGCATGTAATTGATATTTGTTTAGGTGACATTAGGAGGACAGTGATGCTTCTGCAGTTTTATACCAAGGAAAGCATCAATTCACAGGTTTAATGCTTTACCAGGATAATTTATCCATATTTTTTGAAGTTATGTTGTACTGGCTCATTGCTCATTTTTCTTTTTAGACCTTTCAGTATGTAAAATTTACTAATACTATGCTTCTTTTCTCATTATATTGGCTTCTGCAATTGGTTTGTGAACCCTTGTTAAACTATGCCTAAGTGATCCTTCAATAAAGCAAAGATAGTATGGTACATGATGAAGCTGAAGATTCTGGTTGTTTTATGGGTATTGGGCTCAATAATAATTCCAAATCCAAAATGTAATGTGTTTTAGCCAAAGTTTTGCTAGGGCGCTAGCAATCTAGGCTTACAACCCTTAGCCTAGTGACTAGTCCAGTTTAGGCTAGCTCTAGGCGTATGCTAGGCGCTTTTGGGAAGCGATGGCTAATACATGTATCTATACATTTTTGAGAGCAGAATACATGCATAATTACTTAAAAGAAAAGGATAGAAGAGAAGTGGTCAGTGGAATGGGGAAAGAGAAAAAGGCCCCATTTAACGCCCAACTCATCCACGCACTCCACCGCGGCCCAACTCCTCTTATCCTCTCTGCTCCTCTCTCTCCGTCTCCTAACGGCGCCTCTGGCCGCCGCTCAAGGCCATGCCTCCCTTCGGCCAAGGCCAGCCTCTCGCTTCCCTCCCCACCGGGCGACCTCCGCGCAGACGCTCCTCCCCACCTAGGGAACTCCAGCGAGGAGCGGTGCAGAGGAGCTAAGAGGCCGCTCACCGCCAGCTTTCACACAGCCAGCCGACGCCGCCTTCACCGAGGAGGTCACCTCAGCCTCGCTTAGGGGTCCGCTCACCCCCATAGGCGGTAGGCGATACCCTCCCACCAGCCGCTTAGTCGTCGTGTTTAGGCCCATCCTAATCGCCGACTTTGTTTTTATAGCTATATCCTCGTCAAACTTAGCTTCTTTAACTTTTGCCACATATTTACAGATATAAACGCACAGACATCTGCTGCAACATCAAATTAGTTTCATAAAATCCACCAAGAAATAAGTCTTTGATAGTACATTTATTTGCTACTATAGATGGTAATGCAATTTTTTTCTATGGTCCAACTTAGAGAAGTTTAACTTAGGACAAAACTAACCCTGCAACAGCTTTAAGGATTACATCATGAGTTGATGTGTGATATACACATTAGTCACCTTATAAATCTAAGCTGGGCCTAGGAGACTTAATTTACTTGGGCTTGTTCCTGGCGAAAACTAACTTCATTTATAGAAAAGTTTTGTCTACATGTTGCAGATACTTTCCTCACTCTCTTTCAGTAAAATGATGTGGGTATTAGATCTGTTGTGAAATGAGCCGCTGGCACCCACACTAACAGTTGTGCACCCCTTTGTGCTTCCAGAAGAGCTGTTCTAGTTTTTCCATGTAATGCCTAACTAGCTGGTAGTTGAGCCTGAAATCTTTTTTTCTTTTATGTTTTTGTCTGTTTGCTTTCATGCTGTGTTAACTCTTTGAAGTGCTGATCAGGTCCTGTTCCACTTTCAGAGAGACCAAAAGGAATGTTTGTGTGGTCCTTTTCTCACTTGATTTAGACGCCGCATATCTTCTACAGTACCAAAAAATGTTAAGCATGGGGAGTTCCCTTTGTAAATTATCTGAAACATTATGCATGGAGATCAACAAAACTATCCTTTTGGCTGAAGAAAAGAAAAAAACAGAAGGAAATATCAGATCTTGAAGGCCTGCAGTTACGTTAACAACACCTTTGGTCAAGGGAAGAAGCACAGCTAAAACAAGAAAGGCTAAGAAATCCAAGTTGAAGCGCGCCCACTTGACTGAGCCGCAATGATATTTCACCTGCAAGAATGAACTTGATGATTTCATGATCTTTCCAGATACATCTTTCTTCCATCTGATAAAACAAATAAAAAAGAAATCGACATTGTTCGCCAAGCGCTATCCGAGTCCGGCGATGATCCAGCTCATGGGTAAAATTCAAAAACATGAGATATTTACTGTTACTGAAGTTGGTTTCTTCCCAGAAACCCTCAGAGGTGCCTCCTATACATGGGCAAGGAATTTCCAATCAGTTCTGTTTTCCAGTTGAATCACGAGACCTTTGAAATTGCTGATTCTTTCCAAAACCCACCTGAAAGCAACATGTATGGGTCCATTTCACAAGTTTGTGATACATTTATGTCACAGGGCGCAATATGTGTACCTGAGTCGCCCCACTGCTGACGCACATCTGCATCCATAAGTGGTGATGAATTGTTGTCAAGGCGGTGTGTACGATTTTTCTGCCTTTATGATGGGTACATGCACTACGCCCAGAATGGTATTAGAAGACACTGACTGTGTGAAGAATCTAATGGCTGAGCGACAGAAAGATGTAGAAGATGCAGTTGGTGAGACAAGTAGGCTTTGGCATGGAATTGTTTGGGAGGAATGAACAGGCAAGTTGTTCAACTGCTGGGTTTCAATTGATGGATGAATGTAGTCGCTGAAAGCATCTGGCTGCTCTCCCGCAAAAAATCTAATGACTCTTGCAAGGTTGAACAAAGTACAGACACCTTGAATAGACTACGCGGTTGCGTCTTGAATTTTCCAGTGAGGTTAAATCACAACAGAGCAGCTTCTGGAGCTTTGTGCTTGTCCCGAAGTGTCTGATTTAATATCAGAATCAGATCTTTATGCTTTCCCGTTGCTACCCTCTTTACTAAGGTCAGGCATATCTCTTTGCTTGCTTTAAAGATTCATATCTCTGAAATACAATATTTGACCAAGCATTTCTAAATTTGTGCAGGATAAGTTGGATCCATCTTTCAACTCCTTGTGCTGAGCCAGATGATTCTTCTTGGTACAGCAATCAGTTTGAGATGGGATCTGTATATGCGCAGCATGCTCTTTTGCATTTTCGCCAGCAATTCCCAAAAAATAGATGGTGGTTCTGTCGATTTATCACGAGAGTTGCTGTTTGCCAGTACAGCTGCCGTAACCCTTGGTAAAATTATTGTTCAGGATCCACGAATGATTTCGTGATCTACTAACATTTTCATATGTGAAAAATCCAACTACTTCCGTATATCTAAAAAGAAGGTAAGTAACGTGATTCCCTTCCAGTAGGTTAGTTTCTTTGTTTACATATACACTGCTTTACATCGTTTGTTGCGTTATATAGAACTCTATGTATTCCTAATGATCTGATTTTAGTGCTCAAAATAGTAAATAGCTGCAGTAATGTGTCTCAATAGAAGATCATATAATGACAAAAAAGCTAGCTGTTTTATCTACTTACAATTACAATTGTCTGTTACTTATTATCTATATTAGATATGTTAATTGAAAATATATGTTATCTGGTACCTGGCATATCCTGAAAGCTATTTAGCCTTTTATCATTGTGCCCTTTCAACCTTTGCTACGGTTGCTTATATTGCCACATTTGCTATAATTAGCAAATCCAAGTTTATACTATAGTGATAGATTGTGGTTTCATCTACAACACATTGCACAAAAAAATCTTTTATATTTTTCTCAGTTTCAGTACAGAGCTCTTTCTGGCAAGATGGTCACTTTGTCAGGCATATGAAACTGTCATGGTTAAAAAAGAAACTGAACATCGATTGTGTATAAATTCTGCACTCGGGCTTAAATAGACTTGTGACTTGTGAGTATATTTTGTGTTAAATTAGCCAGACTAATTAAATAAATGTTTGTGCTCTTTTTGGCGTACTCACTGATGATTCATTTGAAGCACCTAGCATGCAAGATGCTTAGCTTCTTCTGAGGCCCCATAAATTTGTTTGGATCCAATGATATTGAACTGTTGATGATTTATGACTATTGTTTTTTGTTAATCTTCACATGGAGAATTTGCATGATTAGCTAGTGGCATGCTTTTGTGCAGGAGCGCATGTTCATCTTTGTAAAACCCTGTCTCCAGTAGTAGTTCCTCCAAAGTTGCTGCAGCCATTGAGAGGCCCTGCTTTTTTGATTATTTGTCTTCAATCAGCCAGATCTCCCAATTAGAAAACTTAATGTACTCTTCTGAAAATAAAGTCATAAAAAAAGCAAAGACGGTAAGTTTTTTTTTGCTTCATTAATCCTTTTACTTATAGTAAGTAAATTCATACATAATATATGTCACCCTCTATAGATTAGTCTCTGACAATCAGAGGAAAGTTAAACTTGTCCTTTTTTTTTTTTTGTTTGAAATCACCTAGTCTACTCTTCTGGAAACACATTTAAATTATAGTCATCATATTACATGCTAGAACTTGGTGTCCACCGAAAGCAAACAATAGAGCCAACCTTTTCAGGTTTTGGTCAGTAAACGAATTTAATTTCTGAAAGTTTGGTTCTATTTTTCTTTGTATCAACTAGGGGATGCGCAGCTGTTAACCCATATAAACATATAAAAAGGTGAACACCAGGATTTTCCCTGCAAGGGCGCTTTTCCTGTATTTGCTAGGTTAATGCAATTTTGTATCTGCCCCATTCTTATGAATATATTTTTGATTTCAGTTGGATTGCCGTTCAACTAAATTTGCTACCAACCGGAGTATTTCTGCAAATGTACCGCAAACATGTACTTCTGGCTTTGTTGCAGGTCCCGTCAGTCAAGACATTACTTTGACTTCTGGTGCCCTTCCATTTTCGCCTGAGGATGTTGTATTATTGGCAGAAAGCGGCTGTTTTGTGGCAGACGCGGGATGGTTGTAGAGCAAGCACCAGGCGGTACATAAGTTAATAAAGTGGTGCTGATGATGAGCGGCAGCATTTTCCCCCAATTTGAATAGAAGGCGTAAGACGATGGGTTGCCGACTATTTCGCAAGTACAGTCCGGTGATCCCGGAGCCCGGCAGTGGAGTTCTGAAGCGGAACGGGCTGCGGTTGATCGTTGATGGCATTGCTTTGTATGATGTAATTCATGCTGTCCGTGTTGTCATGGTAATTATCCCATGGGAACATGGGGTCTTTTGAGCTGGGGATGCTAACTTAATCTAGATCGATAATTTACTAATAATCACACCTATTAATAAAGAGAGAGAGAAAATTTCAGTCGCTTCTCGTCACCGGGCTTTTCACCTCTTTGTGGCCGGGCCTGCATCCACTCGTTTCTTTCTCTTTTCGCCTTTCTTCTGCCAAAGCTCCACGTAGTCTTTGCGCCGGTACTGTTCTGTCCTTTCGTTACAGAGTCTGTCTCGGGTAACAGACTCCTGTCCACCTTTGGAGTCCGGTCCCAAAAATCCAAAGATGCACACAAAGACTGAATCTAAATCGGACGAGTCCTTGCAGGCTCCTAAAGTTTCGTCGCTGACACGCGCAGCTTTGAACTACGCAGTAGCTGGCACGCGCGAGCAGCATCGCTGCAGCCGATGTATCGAAGGGAAGCTGCTGCCGCGGACGAGCTTTCTAGGCGTTACGTACCTCCGGTCTACCACCAACGAGAACCCCTGATGTGAGCTCACCTTTACCCCTCAACCAACTCTCCGCAGTACTGGTCCTGTGGCAAACTGGGAGGCATGTACGCCAGTTCCTTCCATCTGACTCCAGCGATGCTATAGCACTATCGCCGGCTCGCGCCTCCATGACCTGAAGCTGATCCAATTGCTAGCTCGATGATATCACACGATATCATATCGTGAGCGCAAGGTTGGCTTTTCCTTAGAGAAAATAAATCTTGAAATACAATAGTAGCAATACACATCACCATCCTGAGCCATCCGTCTTTTAGACTCAATGCTGCTCAGGATTAGAAATATATCCCACAGTTTTGTAGAGCTTGCACTCTTCCTTTCTTGCGTATTCGTATGGCTCAAGTCTCTGAGCTAAATCGCACCGGTGCTAATAGCGAAAGAAAAATTTTGCTCGCATCTCTTTTCGCCAGTCATGGAATCCGTGCGGCAAACACGCAGTCCTGCAAATACGAAGAAGCCCGCTGCTATACATATATATATATAGAATATAGAATAACAGAAAAGAAAAAATACGCGGTTTACCGGTGCCATCACGGGATTCGAGGCCCATGCGCATGTAAGTCCAAAGAGATGTACTACTTAACATGATATATTTTCGGCCGGGCTTGTTTAATCTAATCTTGACCAGAGGGATACGATATGATATAGACGGAAACGACACCGCTTTAGACATACCGCTGGGTGATGGCGGATCGGTGAAGCCATGGTGCCCTACCGACTTTTGGATCGAGGTTTGCCGCCTTCCGGCCCTGATTCGCTATTTGGCATGGAAAATGTACCGGATCTCAAGGCGCACGGTGAGGGGATTGCATCGAGATAAGCAAGGTAAATGTGACATGGGGGTGCTGGGTCAGCCACGAAAGGCGTAACTAGCATCAATTCATCGAGGTCAAGGACAATGGGACTAAGACTTCAGAGCGGGTTAGCCGCTGAGATGCATAACAATGTCATACAAGATATCAAGACAAACTTAATAAGAGAGATCAAATCTTGTAGCCCTAAAAGTTATTTGATGGTAATAATATATCAAAGTTATTCATCACCCGCTGTAAACGCGACGTGGCATTTTGCTAGTAATATATAAATTCGCGACATGCCCCAAGCATGTCATGATAAATCTGGACATGGCACACAAAAGGAAATCCAAGTTCGGTACATATGATATGATTCCTCTTCGTCCGACAACATTCCTCGGTAGGCATCAGTCATTGGTGTGTTGGTGACGTGTGCTGAACGCCCAAATTTGGGCAAGAGGTAGGCATAGTCCAGCTGTACATGCATGTTGCAAAAACTGCACAAGCAGATGAAATGAAATTGGACATAATGATCGGAACAATAGAGATGAGACGATGAATACCTGCTCTATCTACCGGCTTGCCAAGCGCAAACAACCATTTTCTGTAGAATCCAGGAATTCTCTGTCCGGTGGATTGACAGAGGCCTGCCTGTGCCCTGTGGCCCCGACGCTTCCAGTAGACTGGAGTCCAAGCTGGTCGTTGACTGGCTTAGCAATCAAATTGCGTTGGGCCGTCGTGTCGTGCCGGTCCGTTACGTGGCGCTTGGATACACCAAAGGCTGCACTGTGACACAGCAAATAGCTGGAGCCGCGTACAACAACGCCAGTCAGTCCACACGCCCACCTCGTGTACTAGTCGCGTCCTACTGGATTTCTAAATGAATGAGCTGTCGTGTCGTGAAAGTTGCCATCATCCTTTTTGACACTTACGTATTTGACGCTGTCTTACGCTTTATTACATTAATCAATATTCAGAGCTTCATGGATAAAATAAATCGTCGTTATCGAATATGTTGGCCCAGGGAGTGACAAAGAAACAGGGGGACGGGTATAGAGCACTTCCCGTTCCATTCCAATTTTCCATGTTTCTTCTCGCAGAAGATCATGATGGAAATGGAAAGGGTGCTTTTGTACAGCTGGCCGCACGGCTCCTTTTTGGCCTGTAGCTACCGTGCATTCGTACCTTGAGTTGATTGGACAGCGCGTTGTACTTTCTCGGTGACCTCCTCGGAGGAGGGGCACCGGCGCCACCGCACATGGCCCCGTTTCCGGCGGCGTGTGCTCAGCTCGATTTCGCCGCTTCCAATCCAGCCGAGTCTTTCCTGGGTCTCCTAGCGCCTCGTGTCGACGGCGCTTCTCCCGGCCCGTTTCACACAGTGATGAAAAAATGCTCTCGAGGTCTCGCCGTCTCGGAGATATCCTCTCGCCTTTCTGTGCACTTTTTGCCTTGCTTTTCCTGTTGTTGTTATTTTTTTTTCCCCAAAAAGCAGTCTCCCGTGATTCAGCCTGCCACATGTATCTATATCTGTTTGTGCCTACTACACTATATATCAGCGTTTTTCCAGGGTGCTTCCGAGTTCCGTTTTCAACAGGAGCGTTCTTGGCTTCTTGCCATCGTGCGCACTTTAGAAATTAGACATGGACACACGGTGCGGCCGCCGGAGCAGTCAGGCGCCAATCATTTCCGCCGTCTTTCCTCGCTGTTCGTTGGCATGCAGATTTTGCAGAAAGAATTAAAGGGCGCCGTCTCTGGGTCAAGTGCATAAAGGTGAAAAAAAAAGGGGGCCACATGCTTAGTTTTTTTTTTTTTAGCGATCGGACGTTAGCGTTTTACCGTTAAGAGGAGGCAAAGCGGTCAGTTCTGGCCAAGCCAAAGATTGAAAAAAGGTGATATGAGAGGACATGTACTTGAAGCGGATAAATTTTCATAGCTACCCGGTAAATAAAGAAAGAAGGCAAGCGAACTTCGGCCATTAAACAAAGAATGAAGCTCGACCAAAGCTGCTAGGCAAGGTGACAGCGTCCTGAACCCCGCCTCCACCCAAAGCTCGGCCTCCTGCACCGCGCGCCGTGCTAGCTCACATGCCGTAGAAGAAACACTCACGAAGACCCTCAGCGTTCCGCTCTTTCCACAAGATCCATGCGACAAAGCGAGAAGAGAGTTGAAAGACGCCCTATGAGCCCTGTCAATCCTGCCCCGCTGTCGCATCCACCATGCCGCGACGTCCTGCTCCGAGGAAGGAGCGAGCGTTTTCAAACCGGCCGGGTCAAAGGCTTTGCTGCGAGAAACAAGCCATTGAACGTGGAGAAGACTGCGCGTGGCTGTCGTTGAAGGTGCAACCGCCGGCCTGGAGGTTGACCACGAACCTCAAAAACCCCCGGTGAATAATACACAGAAGATTAACACAAAGAAAACCTCGCAGAAAAAAACAAGTTTCCAAAGAAAAAGAAAACAGTAACATCATCAAGGATTGCCGCGGAAACACGGCAAGCAGCTTTGCCATTGGGTCTCACACTCAGTTCACACACAGACACAGTGTACAGTGACACAGGGTCACGTCTGATCTGGGTCTGGCCGTGGCCGTGGACGGGCGGTAATGGCACGGCCCAGGTCGTCGGTCGTGTGGCGGTAAAACAGCCTCCGCTTTGGCCGTGTTATTACTGCTGCCTGGGAGATGGATCTGCACTGCACTGCACCCGCGGCCTGCGGGTGCGGGGCGGTGGATTACGCTGCTCTGGGGAACGTACCGGCCACAGTAAGGAGCCACGCGTCTGGACATCGAGTGAGTGAGACTACCCATCCAGTGAAATTCACGAAAGCTACCGAGCCGTGGGAGACAAACCACCAGAGACCTGCACCCGAAAGACGTACGTGGTGCTCGCTCGTGCACAATTCCGCCGTGCTTTTGCAAGTCGTTACCGATTAACTGCATGTGCTTATATCATTTGATAGTGTCTCTCCGCGTGTGCTTTAGGCCAGAGTTTCATCGACCTTAAATAAGTTGCCAAAATGTATGTAGGCATCGGCTGTAGCAGATTCTGGCCAAGAAACAAAACTGCATATACCGTTTGGCACAGATTCTACGGTTTTTATTACGTGTAAACCAAAAACGTACTCCTACAGCGGATCCAAACGCACCCCAACTGACAGGCTGACAATCTATGATGAGGGCGTGATTGATGAGTTCATCAAGCAAGCCTGGACGTACTACTCACATGCCACACTGTCTCCGCATCTGGCAGGGACAACCAAACAAATCACGCACGTGCCAACGCAAAACCACTATCGGCTGTTGAGGTCAGTCCCACTGACACACGGTTAGGAGGATATCGGCTGCAGCGCATCTGGCCACGTGCCAAGCCCTCAGCTGAGGTGATGGATGAGCTCGCCACTGACGTTTTGCCCTCACGTCGTCGCCGCACCTCGATCAACGACCCGCGGCTGGCGCGCGGCCAAAACCCACCGAAAAGGCCCCCGCCATCACTCGCCGAGACCGCACCCGGCGTCCGGCGTCTCAAATGAATTCCAGCTTTTTCCCCTGATCACCGCGGGCCAAGAGGCATTGCCCGCGGTTGCCGTGTCGCGTCGCTGACCCGACCACCGGGGGCCGGGCCGCAGCGCAGCGGCGAAAAAGATGCGAGTCAATGCGGACAACCGGACAACCAACGCTATCTCCTCCATCCCTCCCACCTCATCACCCACCGAAAAACCCAAAAGCCCCCAGCTACGGAAATCCAAAAATCCCCGCTTGCCGTCTGCCCGCGTCCCCAAGCCGAGCTCTCGCTTTTCGCCTCGGTGCTCGCTCGCTCTCTCTCTCTCCTCGGTCCTCGGCCCCGCGTCGTCCCATGAGCTGAGGCCGCCGCCGATGGGCCCGCCCCACGCCGCGCAGGACCCCGCGCCGTCGCCGTCGGGCGGCTCCGGCTCCGCTCCTCCAGGCGCCGCCTCCGCCGGCTCGACCGCCGCAACGCGTCCAAGAACATCGACTACAACGCCCCCAGCTACTGCCAGTACCGCGTCGCCGCGAAGCCCGCCTGGCGCCAGGGTCGGAGCCAGCCTCGCTCGCCGCCTCCGTCGCCTGCTCCCTCGACCTCGTCAACGGCTTCCGCATGGCGGCGGCGACGGGGCGGGACCTCCTTTCCTGTGCGAGGCCTCGGCCTGTCCCGGCCCCGACGACTTCGCCATCCCGCTCGCCGACTGGGAGGCGCACAAGGCCGTCCACTCCTCCGCCTCCGCTTCTAGCTCCCCTCCTCCGCCCCAACCCGACCACGACTTCTCCCCTCAGCGGAACTCACCGCTCTGTCCCAGTCCTCGAGAGGCCCGCCCAGGCTAAAGAAGCCGACCCGGAACTGGCCACAACGGGGAGGGACGACGGCACAATCGAAGCTCCAGAGCGGCCGGCACGCCTGGATCCGCCGCCCAAGTCCACCTGGCCGGATGCGAGGAGGGGGGGCTGGGGAGGGAGAGAATCAAGGGCATGCGCCCGCCGCCGGTGCTCAAGCCGCCGCCTTCGATGGCGCTGCCAGCTGTCTGCGCGTGGGATCCACGTGGGATATCTCTTGCGGTCGTTCGCGCCGGACGAGAAAGAGGACGCCCCCCCGCGAGCGGAATCTGGCCGTCGCTCGGATGCAGTGGAGAAGGATGACGACGAGGATGGGGGCGGGTATTGTTAATGTTGGACGATCTTGGGCTGGAGGGGAGTCGTCAGAGGCTTCACTGGTACTTCTTCAAAGCATCAGCGACCAACGACGACGAGACCTCAAGCACCACCACAGAATCCATGTTCTATATCTCGCCCAGCTTGGGGTTTAGGAGGAGGATCCATTCATGGAGCGGTGCTCCCTGGGTAGTGGCTCGTTTGGGACAGTCTATGAGGGCATCAGCGAGTAAAGTGCTCTAAATCATAAAATTCAGTTGCTCTTCTGTGCTCTTTTGGTTGCTTGGAATAATCAATCTAGCATGCTACAGCATGAGTACAGCTAGAAGCCTCGATTATCTAGGATTCACACAACTGATTCTATTGCTGATTAGAGCTTACTAGGTCCATTTCTAAATGTTACATTAAGCACAGCCTACTATTAAGTAATAATTGAATTGGATTTACATGATATGATCATCTACAGCTAAACCAACATGATCCTAAGTAATATGCAAAGATCTCCACTAAAATCATTGTCACATGCAATTCGACTTACCATTTCCTCAATCATACATGGGACCCGCGGCATTAGTGTACCAAATATTGCCCTTCATGACGTCTGGATCAGCAGAGACTAATTTGACAATCACTTTCGATTTTTTCTGTTCTTTTGAGCCTTGATTTTTATTTGATTTAGAACTGAGGTTAAGTATTTTTTTTACTTGATTATGTGTTCTTTTTGGTAACGATAACTTGGATATTCAGCTCCGGGGAACAACTTAACCGAATTTATTGTCCTGGATGGAAACAATTCAATATTTGTCCTTTTTTATTTGCTGCCAATGTGCAATGGGGATAGTTTACTTCACTATTTAGCCTACTCTAGTTTTTCCTGTTGCAAAAGTCTCTTACATGCTTTTCTGCTTCTGTGTCATATTGTCAGTGAGGGGGTGTCTTCTTTGCTCTCAAAAGTAAACTTATTTGATCAAAGGGAGCAATGCGAGAAGCAGTGTATCTTTCAACGAGCAGGTTAGTTTCACACTATTTTTTTCTCGATGGTATGACAAATTTAATCTGTTACTGGCAGTTTCCCATCCTATCATGAATTGCATCTGCTGTGTTATTCAACTTGAATGGCAGAGTTCATGATTGGTTGAAGGATTATTTGGGACAAGTACATCTGTACATGTGATCTGTCTCATAATAAAGTCATCTCATGCAGCAAATGCATATAAGATTGAGACTTAGAAGAGAGGTCGTTCTTTCATAAGCTTAACTTACGCCTCATAAGAAACAAAATTTAGTACTAAGACTACTTGTGCATCATTGTAGTATAAGTTGCTGCTGCGCGTAACTCACATGCTTTGTTCCATTCCATGCACTAATTAAGGGATTTTGGAATTACTATATACTCCCTTCGTCTAAGAAAAAATGCAATTCTAGCACAGTGTTGTGTTTTAGTGTCCTAAGTTTGACCAATTATAGATAGTCAATATTTATGATATCAAATAAATACCGTTAGATTAACTACGAAATGTATGTTCATAATAAACTAATTTGGAGTCTTAAATGTAATTATCATTCACTAGAAACTTAATCAAACATGAACCACTTTAATTGGCACTCAACCCATACTTCATCCCTGGACGAAGGGAGTAATTTAAAGACAACTCATTGTAGGGGCTGTCTGTTAATTTATCTTAGATTACAAGGTAATGCATGGGCCTATAAGATAGCGCCAGTGTTTTTGGCTTCCACTGTGATTTCCTGAGATTTGATTCCTTGGTCTGTGTGATGTCAGCCTCAAAAAGAACATAAGTGTTGCAAATTCTGACCTCTTTCTTCTTCTTCTTCTTTTTAATCTTTCCAGGAAATTGCACTTCTGAGCCAGTTTGAGCATGAGAATATAGTGCAGTATTATGGAACAGACAAAGTAAGTAGCTTCAGTTTATCATGCTGTTGGTATAATATGTGTTGTATGCACAGAAATTTATTGTTTTTCTTTTATGCCCTCTGTATGCATGATTAGGCTATTAGATTGATGACCCTGCAACTGTGTTACTATTGCAGGAAGATTCGAAAGCTTTACATCTTCCTTGAATTAGTGACCCAAGGATCCCTTGCATTGTTGTACCAGAAATATCGCCTGCGTGATACTCATGTCTCTGCATATACAAGACAGATCCTTAATGGGTTGACTTACCTCCATGAAAAAAGAACATTGTCCATAGGTAATGAAATTAGTTTAAGTTCTTATACCTATAATGGTGCCATTCAGTGTAACGAATCAGAGTACAGGAAATAACAAATATGGGCAATTATATGCCCATTAGTTTGAATGAAGCCCTGCAGAGCCCAATACCTATATTTTCCACATTGATCTGAAAAAGTACTCCTAAATTATATCAACATACTATCGTATATACGTATGTTCTGAACTATGGTTTGAATTGTGATATTGCAGAGACATTAAATGCGTCAAAATATTCTGGTGCATGCCAATGGATCAGTGAAACTTGCTGATTTTGGACTCGCAAAGGAGGTCGATTGCATGCTGCAAAGTTTTTGCTTTTTGGGTTCAATTTATCCGCTAACACTTTCTCTGATACAAAACTGTTTTATCAATTCCCTTTTCAGATTACCAAATTCAATGCAGTTAAATCATGCAAAGGAACTGTTTATTGGATGGCACCTGAGGTAACCACCATAAACTCTGACTTGAGATTAGAACATTCTTGCATTTTGTTCAGCCTTATGTTTTACCTTCAGTGATTTGTCTAGAATAATCATCTTGAAATAATAGACATAAATTATTGAAATATTACTTGGGAGTAGTGCCTCTACCTCAGTGGTGTTATTGCAGATCTATCAAACATCTGGTGCAGTCTAATCAAAGTTTGCCCTTAATAGAGTAGTAGCTGAGTTGATATTTTTAGTGTGGTTAAGTGAGAATTCATTGATTTGACATAGGCATGCGTTTCACGTGAACTTAATGTGCTGGCGAACAATCATGGTGCTGGGCGACAGCATATACAATTTGGATCTACTCTTTAAGATCATTCTAGATGGAAGCACTAAAATCTAAATTTCCAGGTTGTCAATCCAAAAAGACGTATGGACCTGCAGCTGACATATGGAGTCTTGGTTGCACCGTCCTAGAGATGTTGACCCGCCAAATACCCTATCCTGACCTTGAATGGGTGAGAACATTTAGTACTGACTTCTGCAAATTCGAGTTGCTGTTTTTCGACCTCTATGGCTATATATGTACACAATTTTTCTGAACTATTGGCATATGCTTAACCCCATTCTTGTTGCTACTTGTTATGCAGACACAGGCTATGTACAAGATTGGTAAGGGGGAATCACCACCAATTCCAAATTCTCTTTCAAAAAGGATGCTCGTGATTTTTATAAGCCAATGTGTCAAAAACCCAATCCAGAAGACAGACCATCAGCATCCAAACTGTTGGAGCATCCATTACGTAAACAAGTCAATAAGATCAGTGCGGTCTATGAGGGCGACATCTTCACGCTTGAATTCATCTACACGTGGCATCAATTAATGAGCCATTGATCATCTATTGGACAGTGGCAGAATGGTAAGTTAACCTTGTACCTTTTTGTGTCGAACTCATGCTAAGATTTTTACGTGTCATGTTGAATGGTACAAAGCTTGTGGCTGGTCTTCCAGTCGTTAGCTTCTCAGCTGTGGCTCACTAGGGTGCCACCTGTTGCTTTTATAAGTGCATGGTTAATCAGACAAGCATGGTTAATCTGACAATTTGACTTCCTTGTCCTGTTGAACCTACAGATATTGGTCCGCCCAAATCATGCGGAGCTGGCTGAAAGGGAGGGTTGTTTTGCCTGGAGCTAGTATTGTCAACGCTCAACAGCATTGTCATCGACCTCTTAGTGTTTCATTAGTTGATTCTTTGGCGTACGTTCGCGAGGGAAGGTGTCCTCGTTGAGCCGCCGGCTAATATTCTTCTGCCTGGATAGAGAATAGTGAATGTGCATTTTGAGCGCATGAGTTGTAGAGTGAGAACAGGCTGTGTAAATAGATTGTCTTGATGCCAATGATATGTTGTCATGAGAAAAAGAAAGAAAAAGGTTCAAAGCTTTGGAACTGTCAACAACATTTTTTTAGATTCTAATTGCTGTCAGCTTTTTGTGTTAAGACATGGAAGCATACGTCTATGTTATCTTTTTCCTTTTTTTCAATCAACGGAACTTCCCAGAAAAACTCTTCAATTGGCTGCCGTTCTCCATTTGGCATGCGAGACCATATCGCTTTCGGGCCAGCTAGAGCCTCGAGGATGATTCCTTTTCTCACGCGTTGTTACTTGACCGCTAGCCCGTAGTGCGTTTTACTATTCAACCAAGAAAAAACTGTATTCAGCGCCTCTTGGTAACAAAAACAACAACATAGCCATTAGGGTAGGCTCTCTCGGTAACGAAACAAAAGACAAGTAACACACGAATGCGAAGGCCACGGAGGAGAGGCAGGAGCCAGGGACAGAAGCATTCCGGCACTTCCAGTCAGTTTCAACTGGTATATAATAACCTGTAAAAGCTAACTCAATAATTAAGCCGAGGAGGACGAATGTAAATTCTGACCAGTGTCAAGAGATTCCCAGAATTTGCATAGTATACTTAAGTTAAACCACACTGTCACAATAATCGGTTGAATTATCTCACTGTGTGGTCTTTTCTGACAAATGGGTCTTGCGGTACAAATCTTGAAACTCGGTGGCGAACATGAGACAACAAATGTGCGGTGAAAAAAACCCTCCATCGTTCAGCGCAAACCCACATCTACCAGACTGCTTTTCCAGTAACCAACGCAGGTAATGGAAGCCTATGGTGATTCAGTGCACCTTGGGATTTGGATGAGTGCCCTCGATGTGGTCGCGATGGCTCTACTCTACATCAGAGCCAAAGTAGATTTTTGTCTAGGCCGCAGGAGCTCTGCTGTCCTCAAAAGCTTCAGCTCCATCACGCCATCCATCGATCTTTTTCATCTTTTTCAAGCGTCTCAGATTTCAATTTTCAGGGTCACCTTCTAGTTGTGCCTCAGCTAAGCGTATCTGTTATCAAAATAGATTCATCCATGTCAACTCATCCTGCTTTGGTTCCCTATATACACCTTAGACTCAAACAAGTGTAATTTCACTACTTTTTTAAAAGTCAAATAATCTATTTAGTTTGGAATTTGAGATTCCAAGGCTATCTCAAAAGGCTCTCAAACAGAATTTGTAATTTCACTAATGGAAAAAAAACTAAATAACTAAACATATAGTGAAATCTAGACTAAGTGAAATCTAGACAAGAAGGCTGGTTGTACATATTTAAAGGACACATGTGGAATACCTAAAATGCACTGAAACTAGAAAGGAAATTACAGTAAATAGACGCACTATTAAGTTGGATTCTCCAGCACTTCGGCATGAATAAATCAAAAGGTAGAAGAAAATTTGATTTTTTGATATAAAAAATGAGCCAGGTCTCAATTCTTTAAAAACAAGGTTTGCAGGAAAAAAACAACTTTTCAATATCATATTTGATTTCAAGATGCTGAAAAATGAAAGCAAGCAATTTAAGTTTCTATAAGCAAGATCAAATCAAACAATATCGAAGAAAAACTACCATGCCCATGAGGAAAATGATCTAAACACACTAGTTCGAACTGAACAACATTCATCTTTTTCATAGAATGTGCAGACACAAGAGGAAACAAGAGCAAACCTTCTTCTTCAGTGTTCGAATTTTTCTTGTCTATGTCTGGAGCAGATGATTCCGGTTTGTGAATTGTTTGTACTATTTGTGGGCCAGCGTTGCATGTGACTCAGAAACAATGCCACTTATCATTTGTTACAGTTTCCAATAAGATCCTTCTGCTTATCTGTTTTTGGAAGAGCCTTTGTCAGTTTCTCCAGCATCAGTTCCTCTATATCCGGACTCTTTCCTTTATCATTTGCTGAACTTGCCTGCTAATAAACATTTTCATAAACATCATTTTAGCCATTAAAACAAACTAAATTATTCTATCTAAAAATAGATCCTGTCATTACAGGGTACAAAAACAATCAAAAATAAGTGATGTGCTAACTAGCAATAAGCGAAGAAAATATTATGAGGCAGTTAAACAGAAAACCTTTATGTAACCAGGAATGGGGCTGGGATTTTCTCTGTCAGAGTCCCACTTATAAACATTTATGTAACCCCAGGAAGGAATTGGGATCAATATGAAAAAATTATGGAAAGCCAAAATTCCACTGAAAATCAAGATTTTCATGTGTGGCTGGTTTTTCAAATGTGATATAACAAAGACAATTTGAAAAAAAAAAAAAGAAAATGAAAAGGTGATATGAAATGTGGTTTCTGCCCTGAGACAGAAAGTGTAAAATCACATTTTCTTCGATTAACTGCTAGTATGTGTGTGGAGCCTTTTAGCTCATGCTTTGGGAGCTGATTGTAGACCTGGGATTTTAATCAGTATTGGTTCTGGGTTCAAAATTGTCTTCCTCCTGCCCCAACATGCATATGGTGGGTCTTACAGCCAGTGTGCTGGGGCATTTGGCGGGAAACGCAATGATATATGTTTTGAAAAGAAGAGAATCAAGTCGCCAACTGAGATCACTTTATGTTTAATTTGCTCCTTCCTGACATACTGGGCAGGGGTTGATGAAAGATGATCTCAAGGTCAGGTGAGCAAAAGGCGCGGAGGCGGTGAAAGCTGGTACTGTTCTTCCACGCGGGAGAGAAACCAAGCTCATGTCGGAATGCAGTGAGTTTCCTTTCACTGGTTGAAGCGAGATGAAGACCTGAAGCCCCGAGTTGAAGATCTGAAGGCTAGGCGCAGGGCGGCGCATAAATAATCTTGCGAGGAAAGGTCACGGTGGTCTGCTTACAAGAAATAGGGCCAATTTTTTGCTTAAGTTATCGTCTTAGTTGTTCGTTAACTCTGTTAAGGCGCCTTTTACGGTATTTGCTTGGCGTCGTGTTAAATACTAGCACTCTGGTTGTTCCTGCGTAAGGGGGTAGCGGACTGGGTGATGCATAGATTGAGCAATCCGTCTATTTGGACGTCCATGGATTTTTTAAATGACCTAAGGGCAATTCAAAAATTTTGGTGGGGGCCATCTCTTCTAGTTCATTTTTTGAACTAGAGGGGTATCCATTGGACATCCATGGACATCCAGCTTCCACCTAGACTGGTGTGTGCTTGTGTACTTTTGAGCCCTTGGTGTGCCCGGTGGGTAACAAACAAAGTCATAAGCGTGGCGTTTTTATTTTTAGCAGCTGTCGAACGTTTGGCGTATCGGTTTGTAATTTCGTTGCTGCCAATGTAATGAAATTCGGTTTACCATGGTGGAAAAAAAAAAAACAGAAAACCTTTAGTTTTTTAAAAATTCATTGTTGTATATGTTCACAGAACAAATTGTATTACTTCATTAAATAATCAACTAATCGCACAACCAATTCAAACATTACGTTTAAAATTTACACAGACATCTAATTTGCATCAGGGGGAGCTTGTTTGCCATTTTGATAGCCTCACTAAGCAATAATTAATTTTAGTCATGTCTTGGGTTAAATGAGTTCATAACATCCAACTGGCCCACTAAAAACTAATATGACAACACTAACCCATTATTAGTCCACTAAAACTAATATGACAACATAACCCATTATTAGTCAAACAGTTGGTTTATAAAGTAGCATGCCTTACATCTATTCTGGTTTCAGAAGATAGTATCGCGGCACATCATGAAGATGCACATACTGTGCACTGGTTTCCAACCAGTACTATGTTGAAACTATAGTCAAGTCCCAAGATGAAATTTCATGAGGACAATGTTAAATATCTTGGGTGATTAGCTAATGATGCGAGTGTCAGAACTATAGGGGGAGGAAAAACTCTGATTACAAAGAAGGTGTTTATATATAATATAATATATTGATGATGCATTTATACCCTACTCCATACATCTAAACTATAAGGTCATTTTGGCTTTTCTAGATATGCTATGTCTAGATACAACGCACATAGTAAAGCCAAAATAATCTGAATTTGATTGAGGGTATAATATTTCCCAACTCTGAAAAGCAACAGAATTGAATTATTTTTATTCATGGAGAAACATGCTGATCCTCAATCAGACCAACCACAACATTTTTTAAAGTCATAAAATAAACTCCACGTCGCTTTACAAAGTACTCCCTCCATTCCAAATTATAAAGGCGTGTTGGCTTTTTAATACATAGTTTTTGCTAATACAGATACTAGATATAATATAAATAATGGATGAGAAAAGTCAAAAGTGTTTTATAAATTGGAGCAGAGAAGTACATGCTATAGTGAGGCTAGGGGTTAAGAGGGAGAGGGGGACAGCCGTGGGCCTTACTTATGCTTGAGCAAAGAGACTAATTCCTGCTTGATTGAATTGATATATCTCTCCTAAGCAAAAGAAATCACTTATCTCTAATCAACCCTAACTTTTAATGTGCCTATATTGCCATGCCCGATGCCGATAGGCCCATGAGGCCATGGCATGCATTTAACTCAGTACATCTTAGAGTTCCGCTGGGGCCTAAAGGCAACCAAATCATGTTGTTTGCAAGGCTCCAACTCCATTTGATACAGGAATTTTGTCGATGTATCACTCTGTCACAAGTCATAATAACCATACTTAAACTCACATTTTTTTCTTGATAGAATCCCTATGTTTTTATCCCCCAGACAGTGTTAAACACCATACAATCACGATGGTAGCAAACATCATTAGGAGTGCAATGGAAAAAATGTTATGCAAGTGTGTGATTGCATCGTAGCTGTTACAGTCAATAATCAGACATGAACAGATTAGCAGAGTTGCTCCAAAGGGCTTCTAGTACCCTGGGCCCGAAGCAACACTGTTGAACACCATAATAAAGTGAATGCAGATAGAAGAATGCACATAATTTCCACGTGACTCACTAATCAAATTGGTGTTATCTAATTGGTTGAGATGACAAGATTGACAAAGTTTAGGTCTGATAAATGGAATTCACAGTGAAATTTGTATAAAACGTGAGATAGCCACTGCATTCTGCTAGTTTGCAAAGCCTTATGAGCTGTAGCAATTTCAAACAAAATTCAACATGTCATAGAAAATTGTTCATCACAAGCACACTTGAATGGTTGGCAGCAATTAACAAGCGTAAGACATGCAAACCAAACATACCGTTGGAGTCATATTGCGTCATTAACTTGAGACATGATATATAAAACTATATTGAAGAGTTCAGTGTAAATACTGACCTTATCATGTATTGCTGGCGCTAATTATTGCTACACCAAGCAATAAAACTAAATTTCATTTGAGAAACTGCATCATGGTAATCATAGTACCAGTGGAAGCATTGTTTAAGGGCGACTTTTACCTCAACAAACTATTGAGTACGTCTAACAAATGCATGAGGAAAAAAAGCCAATCCCTCCTGCATCCATCACTAGCCTAACCCATTATTGGTTCTCAATGAACACTAGGCAATAACTCTACCTACGATGAGCAATCCAATTCAACCAAATCTGACGGTTTCTCTCGTATCAAGGCGATACGAGCACAAGCACAAGACAGATAATCCCTACCTGCTGCCGTTTCTCCTTCCGTCGCTCGTTCCGCTTGGCCGCCTTCGTCTTGGGTTTGGCATCGGCCACTAGCGCCGGGTCGTACCCGGCGGCACGTCGGGCCCCGACTTCCTCATCTGTGCCGAGCTACCCGATAAGAAAATAGAAACGCGGCACTTGGTGATGCGAGGGAGGAATCTCAGAGAAGGAGACGATGACTCACCAGGGCGCCCTTGGACTGGTAGATGGCCACCTCCTCACACAGAACGTAGCCGGCGCGGATGCGGATGGCCTTGCGGCGTGCCGTCGGGGCGGCGCGTGGGCGCGATGATGCGCTCGCCTTCGCCCGGGGATGGATAGGAGGCGCCGCTGGTCGCCGCCGCCCGCCGTCGCTGGAGAGGTGGCCATGGCTGGGGTGGCGTGCGTGATTCGGATGCGGGGATGGAGAGGAGGACGAAGGCAGCGGCGACGGCGGCTGGGTTTAGGCGAGTCGAGATGTCAGAGCGAAGCTTCTTCAGTTGAATCAATACCAGGATCGGGCCACCCGGAGTTGTGCGGGTTTTTCACTTCCTTCTTCTGCCTTTCCTTTTCTTTCTTTTCCATAAAAATTTTGATTTTATATTATATCTATACCTACTGGGTTTTTCCACTTCCTTCTTCTGCCTTTCCTAATTCTTTCTTTTTCAAAAATTTTAATTTTTATATTATAAGCTGACACAATGCTCAATAAAGCGAGACATTTACCTCTCTCTTTTTTTCATCTTTCTGCCTAAATATATATGCTGCAAATCTTTTTTTCTGGTCGACCTCTGCCCTTACCTATTATTCGCAAACAACAAACTGCATTTATTGTCTGAATGGAACAAAAGTACTGAACACATTCTAATATGGCGATTTGTGACTAATTAGGGCCCAATACTCATCACAGATTAGATGCCTTTCAAAACTATTCAATCATCGGCCTGCCTAAAAAAAAAGGTCTATTCTATTTCGGCAATTTTGCAATCATTTTTTTTTTTAATGTAAAAGATATCTGGGCTCATTACCTGGGCTAATTTTTATTAGTTCTTAGATCTTATATCCATTGCCCAACAATCATCTTGTCCCGCCATGGGCTCGCCCAAATTTCAATCTCTGGAAATCCGCAACAAAAACTCGCGTCTGCATTCCCCACCGCTTTGGCGCGGCACACGTCAATACCCGCCACCGCAGAAAATGCAGCTCAGCCGTGGGTGCTCGTTATAATAACTTATAAGCCTGCTCCATTAATACGCGCTACACCGACGGCCACCGCATAATGAGCCTGATTGCAATATAATCTTGTCCGTAAAGGCCGCCAATAGCCCGTAATATGTAATTTGACTTTATATACAAATCGACTCGGAAATCGCCAATTCGTCGCGCCACCATCATCTGCAATGCAAGCAATCGCACAGCCGTACACCACACCACACCCCTGCCGCGATACCGTGAAGCTCGCCACACGCACTGCAGGACACGCACCTCGACTCGAGATGCGTAGTGACTGACAATGGCGGCATGGCGGATGCGGTTTGTATGTATTCAGGTTCTCTCCCACATGCATGCACGGGCGGGCATGCCGTGTTCAAGGCAGCTTCTCTGCGATGCTGAGATTATGGAGTTCCGCTCAAGTTTGGCGATTCCCACTGCCCGGATATCTCTGGTTTTTTGTTCATACAGATCAAACGTAAACTAGAGGGTATTCGTCCAACAGAAATCCCAATAAAAAAAGTCCCACATATATATTGAAAGCCAGGATGTGAACCACCAAATGCCAAGACCAATGGAAAGGCAAATACCATACATCAGATGTTTTGATTCGATTCCAACAATGTTAACGTATATGTGTTTGCTCTCGTTGTTTTCAGGGTAGAAGGAAGCCTACGCAGCCCATCGGACCGTCCTGAGAACTAACATATATGAAAGTTCATCCTTTCCGGCCTGCGCTTGCGCCGGGTCCAAGCTCCCGGCAATATGGACATCACATACTCTGAATTTCATTGGTTTGTTCAATAGATAAAGATATTTCAGAATTCAAGGCTATTTTAGGAGCTTACTGTTAGGTTTTAATGGCAAAACCAGCTACCTTCGCTTCCAATCTCGTCTTCTGCGTGCCCTTCGTTTTGCCAGCGGGACTCTGTTTTGTTTTAGATGCTCCCACCCGTCGCAGCCACCAAGGGGCTCCGGGATGCGGACACCATTAGCCCAGGTGGTTGGGGCGCGGACGGGAACTACCATAATGCGGGGAAAAACTGGAGCAAATTTTTGGTTGAACTTTCAATTGTTTTTTTCTCCCGTTTATTAGTGGCATATTTCTATAACTAATATATACTCCTAGTTCGTTGTGCGGGATATAATACATTTAGAATCTAATTTGATGTCACTTGGACGCGATTGCTCCAACTCGTGATACTGAACATAGGTCATGAAAAAGTGCACGGGCAATCTAATAAGTAAAAATGTTTGACGAAAAAATAAACCCATTTTGAGAAATAAAAAAACTTTGAAAAACAACTTCTTTGGATCCTTCGTTCCCCATTCCCTTTGGGATTGGAGGGATCGAGGATAATTTAGTTTAGTCTCACCTCAATACCCTCCAACTTCAGTAAAATGGTACTGAAATTACAATATGACATATATTTTGTTGTGTCATCATCTGGACCAACATTAACTCATAATAGGGGTGGAGCTATATTTAGCATCACACCAAAAAAAATGAAAAAACAAGTGATAAGACCTAAATTTTCACTATATTTGCACCCATAAAATTTAAACCCTTGCACCCACAAAGTCAAACGCACCCCCCTCAAATTTAATCTAGCTCAGCCACTCATAACAATTATAATTAGTTAGTTATATATTTATTGAATTTAATTAATAAACTCCATGGCCAATAGTAAAGTGTAGATACAACGACGGGTTAATCTTATATAGAAAATTAGTTATTAAGGATTAACTCATCCGTTATTGTCTTTTTTTCTTTTTTTTGAAAGGGAACTTTTATTACTTCTAAACAATTATATCGAGATGATACAATGTCTTAAAAATTCCCGGCCCCTCTTACGGGCACACAACCTATAATTGTTCAAGCAACCATGCAATTTAATGACTATCAATCACAAGACTAGACCGTCCTCACCCATGTGTTAAAGGTAAAAAATCCCTTGGTCACCGCTCTAACGGAGATACGCTCCACAAGCACCTTACGGGAAGTAGGCGTTGAAGGATAGCCACCACAAGCCAATGTGTGAATTTCGGTGAAGTAACACAAGGCCGGGACAAATCGTTTGTTTTTTTTGGTATTCATTCGAGCCCTAAACATATTAGCTATGAGCTTGGAAGTCCCCAAGCACACATGGACTGTTGTCAACAACAAGGTAAGTGATTTGAACAAATTTGGTATTCGACTCAATTTTTGTGTCATCTCTAAACATATTTAGCTATAGTACTTTGCTTTTTTATCCTTGTCCCAAATGGCGGCATGGACTGTTGTCTGGCAACCATCCTTATACATGTAGTTATCAAATTTACATAAATATGCTAGGATCGTCGGTCTCAATTTTGTGGCCATGACAACAGATAGTTTAGGTCCAAGTTTCGTTTTTTTCAGCCAAATTATCAGCAGGCCAAGTAAGGGATTTTGCCGGGCGGTATGGCACCTTGGTGAGGGACCACCGACCATTCCTCTCCTGAGATACCAAAAGAAAAATTATCGGTTATTGGCTACTTGCTGTGAGGCTAAGATAGATGAAAAGCACCATAGAATCACGGTATGTGTGGTCTCTACGACTCTACAGCCAAAGCCAAAGCCATGACATGAACAGTGACATCTAAAGGTTTTGCGATAGATATAGGCACTGAACAAAACTAAATTGTACTCCCACCGTACTCAAAGTTGTTGACGTCCTGGGCATACACCTGTTTTCTAAAGCTAGACGTTTTGGCTAATCCATGTTGCTAAATGACCCGACTTGCCCTTGGGTATGTGTTAGAGCTTGAGTGGATAAATCTAGATGGTAGTGTTGTAAAACACCGCGGACTCGGCTAGAAAGGGAAAGAAGGAGAAATCATAATCCTAGTCCGTTTGTATGTGGGCTCTTACAAACTTTCAGGTCTTAGCAGGACTATATATATATGAGAGCTCTATGTTGTAATCACCAATATTCAGAGAAATAAAGAATAATCTCCCTATCCTACTTGTTCTACTTTTTCATCTATTATGTTCCATGAGAGATGGAGAGAGGAAGGTTCTGACCGCTGGCAAACATGTTTTATAACAGGTTGCACATAAAACATGAGTTTATACATGTTTGGGCCCTTGTGGAGAGGAGGGGTAACACCTTAGGTTAAGGGAAGGAGTATGTAGGAAGGAGATAAATACCGATCAGTGTGCTCAAAAGGATATATGCAGTACGATCCAAGGTTGTTATACCGGTCCACATCTTAGAATCTTACGATACTGCGACTACGATTGCTGAGTTGAAACAATACTATCCTACCATATGTAATCATCGTACACAAATTTTCATAGTATCCCCCATACTACGATTACTATATAATTTGATATGATTGACTTTCTAAATGGTTGTGATAACATATACTCCAAGCAAATATTATTACCAAACCAAATATTACATAAAATATATGATCATTCAATAAGATAAGATCCCCGATACAGCGATATCAGTAAAGTCATAAAATCAGGATGCCGATACTGAAAACTACATTGATACGATCTGGGCATCCATACTAGAAGGATAGCTGTGCCACAGCATCATCTGGGCTATAAGCGTCATGCGTGAGCGTTGCACAAGGTTATCTGTAGAGTTCCTAAGGGCAGAAGAATTAAGCTCTAACCCAGTCTTGCCGAGAGCATGAGCATGACGAAGGAGTCTGGCCCGGTCACAGTAGATCCAAGCAAAAGTAGAGCATGAGCATGACGAAGAAGAAACGGCGTCTGGCCTGGCGTGGGACAAAGCAAAGTCGAGAACGAGGAGGAAAAGGCCGGCCGGCCATGTAGCAACAGCGAGAGGGACGCAAGAAAAACGCACCACTCACGTACTAGTAGACAGGCAGACCAGATCTGTCCCATCTCCCTGCACCCGCTTTCTCTCCTTTTTGATGCCTATCCCTCTCCCTTCCTGCTTTTCCACTTTATCTTTCGCCAGTTCGCCGAGCCAGTGGTGGTAGACTTTGAGTGGTGCTCTGCCTCCCCTCAGACTCCAGTCTCCAGTCACCAGCGTGGTCACCCAGAGCAGGAGCGAGCGAAAAGATATCGACCTGCAACTGCAAATGCTTGCAAAAGAAGGCAACAATGTCTACGGACAGCTTCTTTTCTGAACAAAGAACATGGCTGCTTCAGGAATTCATTCATCAAACAGTCTGGAACAAGACGTTTCATCCGCAAGCCAAAAAGCAAGATGCCAGTAATACTTACTGAATGCAGGAATGCATCCAAATTCCTTTTTAAACTCTGATGACAAGATGCATCATCAGTTCCTAAATCCATCTAGTCTAGGTAGTGTATAACTACACGACAGTATGTGCATGTACAATGTTTGATCCCCATTCGGCCAAGATCATACTGGTGGTATTCATCAAGCATCCCAAGAAGATAAAATTACTTGAGATTCTTGGAAGATGCGAGTGCAGAAGAAGAATAAACAAACAGCAAGGTTTTGGGTATGTGCTCCGCAATCATGGAACCGGCACTTACATTTTACAAGTCCTTGAAAAAGGCGAAGCTCTATAGTTTTAGCTCGCATCCTTTCAGCATTAGCATGCGTGTCGGCAGTGCTCCTCCCTCGACGCCAATTATTCAGAAAACTGTGCGTCGGGTAAACCGACCATCCTTTCCACTGTTCCAGGGCACGCTCGGGATCGGTGAAACGATCATACCCAGTAGTTCACCAATGGATCCCATGATATAAAATGTAAGTGGAGCAGTCACCCGTTATGTTTTTTCTTACTGTTCTCTGATGAACACTCTGTGAATGAAGTCTTGGAATCTTCTCGAGTATAGCTTTGGGTCCACGGCAGAGATGCAACCAGGGTTGGCCTGAAAGACTTGTATGCATGCTCAAGCTTCTTGGTTATGTCGTAGTCTTGTAGAATGTCAATTATTCAAAGAAGAGATAGACATCCGGAATCCGCCACTTGATGTGGTTATAAACAGGTGTCTTTCATTTAGGAGAAACTTATCGAGGATTCTCTTCGACCGCCGCTCTGCCTGGGCAGGCATGTTCTTGCCCTAACTGGACCAATGGTTTCCTGATAAGAGCAGACAGAGCAGTTACATTAGCACAATGGAAAAGATTCGACAATATTATGGTATGCAACAGCTACAGTTCGGGGAAATATTATCCCCAAAAAAGTTAAAAGGTATCTTAAGGGTTCCTTTATAAGCGTTTGACTTAAACAAACACACATGACCCCATGATGCTCCTTGTTTGTTGGCTACATAGGGAGCAACAAAGTAGGATCATGATGAGAAACATAAAATTCCATTACTGAAAAACACAGCATAAAAATCAGCACTTTGACAAAGTGGTGAGTAGCAATCTCAAACTAAAATGAGGAGATTGAACTACTTGTCAATTTAGAGAAACAGAACTACTTTGCGGTGCAGTCAAAACAGTAAAACTGATGTGGTCATAGAAGCAACCAGCTAGTGAGTAGGTACACCTAAAAGTAGCCAGGAGCAACTGGTAGGTTTTAACAGTGAAATATTACATATTACATATACAATCAATAGGGCCGAAAAAGAGAAAAAAAATATAACCCAATATTCTGGTGAAATATCAGTTTTCATACAAATAACGATGATATCAATCAATCACTAGGTATGGTGTTTTATTACAACTACAATCATAATGAGTTTTCAAAGATACCAGATAGGTCAGAATAAATTGCAAAAAAAATAAAATAAACTGAAACACCGCGAAAACAATATGTTACCGAGAGTCAACAATGAAATCTCTGTCCTTGCATCCAGATTCCATAAAGCAAAGCTCACAAACATAAGCCTCCACCTTCAAATGACTTTCTTTTGCCTGTGGATTCTGATCAGGCACATTGTCAATGTTAGATCAAAACTAGTGAACATTTCGTTAACAAAAACAGGGAGTGTCAGATAATGTGCCAAAATATATGCTTGCCACAATTCATAATGTTTGAAACTAACCAAGTTCTATGCTACTTACTTGGCAAACCAATAAACTGAGATACACCAATTTTAGACATTGAGAAATCACTGCGAAAGTGAACTCCTAGCAACAAGCTGTAGTCCATAATCCCTTGTGTCTCTAAGAATGTGCAGTCCATCTGAATTTGCCTGTGCGATATCATGAGTCAAAATTAGGATTGTCAGTGCAATTGTCACGATATTGCAGCCAATTTTCTTAAGTCAATCTAATGTGAAACTCACCTCATCAGCTCATCGTACCAAAATCTCTGTAGGTGGAATGCATAATCGAGGTCGAGGTCCTTTAGAGTAGTTGTTTCATCGATCTTGTCTTCCGCTTTGTCAATAAATACGGCCATGTGATGAGCCTTTCAAATCAAAACGTCTATGGATCTTATACTCTGAGCAGCAAAAATTGCCCATTATAATGAACCGGACCTAGTTGTTAGGTTGGCATCATGTCATTGTCGAGAAAATTTTGCAAAGAAATACCACAAGTCCACAACAATAAATAAAAGAATAATATGAGTTAGGGTATGTATCTTCACGTGAATGAATATTGCTTACCTTGGGACATCCAGCTTGCTTGATGCAATGCGTGCCATAGAACCTTGTCAACAAAGTGGACTTGTACCGACAAACATGTTCATAGTAACTCCGCAGCATCCTAATTAGAACCTGCAGGGGAATATTTTGAACAAACCAATGTTTATGTCGCCAACTAATATAAGTGTGTACTCTTACCTACAAACAAGCTAAATTTGGGATATAAAGATGAACAACGAATCTGACTTCTAGAAAAAAAGGCAGGTGTCGGCTAAAAATGGTATCATACAAAAGCTATTTTGTATCGATAGATCTCATTTTGCAGAAATTGTTCAGGCACAGAATTAAAGATGATCAAAGTGGTCGAAGAAAACTCAAAACATGCATGTGACTAGCTCATGAACTAAGATATATTTAGTCTAAAAAATCAAATTATCACTAAGAATACCTTCATTTCTGCCTTCTTCACAGTTTTAATCATGAATCTATCGTCCTGTGTAACGAAGAAGCAACTCCCACTCTTGCCAGGCGACGCCAGCTCGCGGAGCGTGTCGCTCCCGCAGATGGCGAGCATGTAGTCCGCGGGATCCACCCCGAACAGCTTCCTCAGGTGCCTGGCATCACACAGCAGTCAAGCAATGTATCCGTGCGCATAAAACAATGCCGTTGTTCTCCAAATGACCAAAATCCACGGGCAGCAGAGCAAATGGCACCTGAATACTGCCGGGCAGTAGTCCTTCCATCGGAAATCCACGGAGTGATGCGGCGGCGTGAGCTTGGACCCCTCCGGCGGGAACCGCGTCCACACCTTCTCCCGCGGGTCGAAGTCCGATGACGAGAGCTTCCTGAACGGCAGCGCCGATGACTTCCCCACCGAATAGCTACGGCACGAATACGAGAGCAACACTGAGACGCAGGGTATCCCGGCCACACGGAAACGTAGCAGCGGAGCGAGCATTGGTACCTTATGCCAAGCTGCAGGTTAAGCATGAGACCGTAGCTCCGGTGGCCCTTGGAGATGGTCCCCGGGCCTCCTAGCCGCCACACCATCCTCCACCTCCCTCTGCGGCCCTGGGCGAGGGGCGGCGGCGTCATCATCCGGCGGAAGAGCGGCGGCGGCGGCATTGCCCTGGCGCTGCAGCTGCGGCGGAGCGGCGCGGCGACGATGTCGCAGGTGATGTCCCCGGCCTCGCCGTCGCACTCCCCAGATGCATATCCTCGGCGCCGGGAACTTGCCGTCCACGGACAGCCGCTTGCGCAGCGGCGGGTAGCTGCACGACGCGCCGCCGTCGTCGCCGCCGCCGACGCGCCAGCTGGGCCCGTGACCGCAGCAGTCGGCCTGTTGCGAGGTGGCGGCGACAGCCGCGGCGGCCGGTGGCATAGGCTCCGTCTCCGTCTCCGTGGGCGGCTCTCGAGCGCGGCCGGGCCGGGTGGTGGTCGGGCACGCGGGCTAGCCGAGCCGAGTGACTTGACTTCTATAGCAGCTGCAGTACTAGGTTTCTCGTTTTAGGGGGACGAAGGCGACGACGACAGACGAGAGAGATGGCCGATGGCCCGGCCGCTCGCGCTCGGGCTTTCGGTCTGACGAGTGGAGCCCTCAGCCGTGGAGGAAGGAGGAGGAGGGAAGGTGGTGGCCGCTTTGCTTTCGCTTTCGTTGCTTTTGTGCGCGTCGGCTTTGGCACGCGACGCGATGTCAGGCCGGCGGGGCGGGGACGAGGAGAGTCGACGAGACGAGCGAGGGCAGCACGCAGCACTAGACTAGTAGCGGTTGCGTGGCTGGAACTGGAAGCCCTGTAACTTAAAAGGGCCTCCCGCTCGGCGGGGCCGGCCCGGTCGTGCACGGCGCACGCGGCTGGGGCGTCGTCTCGTCTGCTACGGCGGCCGGCGGGTGGCCGACGCGGACGAGCAGGCCATTTTCACGTGAGTTTTGCGGCTGGGCGAGCATTTCCTACGCAGCCGGTTCGCGGATCTCCCCGCCGGACTGGACACAGCTACCTGCCGCGGCGGCTCGGCGCGGATTCCTCCTAAAATTTGGGGAGAACTACGAAGGAGAGGACGAAGACACGTAGCCCACCCGCCCACCCGGACCCAGCCCGGCGTTCGGCCCGCCGCGCCTCCATCGTACTGTGGCAGAGACAACCAGCAGCAATAATGGACAAACCATACGGCCAAAGCCTGTGTTGAGAAAAGCTTGGAATTCAATACTGGAAGCTGGCAGGCGCACCGAACGGTAGTTAACAGGATGAGGCGATGATGAACTCACTATTGGCACTAGAAATTGTACCGACGATCTATTCATAAAAAGAAAAAGAGTGGTACAATTTGCAGATTCAACTTCCTTGCAGGTTACGTAAAAAAGATCTACCTACACTAGAGGAGCAAGTCTTTTTTTTGAGATTCTCTCGATTGTTTTCTATCCTGAAACTCTATTAATAACATAAAAGAGCAACTATATGCATTTGTCGATGCAAAAGTTATGGTATTAACTAATGTATTCAAGGTACCACACACACAAAAAAAAAAAAAAAAGAGGGGGTCAATGATTCACGCATTTTTTTTAGTAACTCGTATACATCTTTTTGAAAAATGTTGCCAACAATGAAGTTCTATATTATTGGGAAAAAAAAGATGGAGCACCCAAATAGGAAGTAAAAACAATTATTCATTTATGAACAAAAAGTCCACATTGTTATGGTAGCAGATGATGTGTCGCAAACAGCTGCGAAGCCAGACTGAACTGGTGCCGGGGTTGATCCTAATACATGCTAAGTGCTATGCGTTTGAAATGCATTTAGAACAATGATCCTTATTGAGTTTGCACAAATCTATTGGGGTCAGGTGAACCCGACAACAATGGGTAGCTTAAGCCCCTGGTCGCAAAGTGATTTTAGCTCGCCCCAAATGATTTGAGAGAGATAATGTAGATGTTTTCCAAGTTCTGTAACGCTCGCCCAAATCATTTGTGTGTGTGTGTCTTGCGCACTTGCGGGGGATCCACATTATCTCTCTCATTTTTTTTTTTTGCAAAACTACGCTTTTCCTTTATCGACTCCAAAGCCGGATAAACCACCTCTATAAACTTTTAAAACTATTTGTTCTAGCTCCCTAATTGGGTATAAGCACATCGAAAAAAGATATATAAGCGTATTTCAAAGGTTGTTTTGTCTTGTTTTTTTTTTTAAAAAAAATGGTTGAATCTTTTGAAAGATTATAGTAAATCATAAAGCTGGAAAAATCTATTTTTTATTATAGCTTAAGATATATGTGTTTTTTATAATAAATTCATAGTTGTAGTTTCTATGGTCCAATTATGGTGAATTTTTATGGTGTGATAATTATATGCTTAAATTGTAGTAAAAAATTCATATTCATGGGATCACACATAAATTAGTTGTAGATTTATTTAGGTGTATACTTTTTTTAAGGTAAATTTATAACTAAGTTATATCTGATCCAAAAAGAGTATAAAGGTCTTACTAAAGTTGAAGTATAAAATAATTAGCCCACCATAAATTTCACCATAATTGGACCATAGAGAGAGTGCAACGGTTAATTAATTACAAAAAGTATAGATATAAAGCTACAACAAAAAATTTATGCTGAAAGATACAATATTATATGTTCACTCTGTAGACCTATTCATGTGATGTCCAACAAAATTTGATTTTTATTTTACTAAAGTTTTTTTTCTATGATTTATTATTATTTTACAAAAAATTATACTGAAATAAACAATAAAAGACAAAACTGCTTTGAAAACTGCTTATAATTGGTCAGTAAGATAAAAACAAATATTTTTTAAAGTTTGGGGGAGACGGTTTATCTGTTTTTTTTAGAGTTGAGCTAAAAACATACTTTTGCAAAAGTTGACGGAGGTAACGTGATTTTCCAATCTTTTCTCGGTGAGAAGGGAAATTTTGGGCTGGACTCCTCCCCACTATCACACGGGTACAATTGGGCTAGGCCCATTCAGACCAGCCGCCGGAAAGAAAAAGACATTTATTTACAACAAAAAGAAGAAAGAAAAAACGAAAACAAACAAGAAAAGACAGCAATTTCCCAATTATTATTACTCCTGCTATCCCTACTACTAAACCCCTCCCGCCGCGCCCCAACGCGCGCCGCCGCCACCAGCTCCCGAGCCACCACGCCTCCAAATCGATAGGGTTTTGCTGCCCGCCGCCGCCGCCGCCTCCGCCAGCGCCGCCGATCGCAGTAAAAGGAGGCCTTCAGGCGGTGGCCGGAATCAGCATCAGGCGGGAGGAATGGCGCAGTCGCTGGAGCTGCTGCTGATCCAGTTCTGATGCCGGACAACGACGCGCGTCGGCAGGCGGAGGAGCAGATCCGGCGGCTGGCCCGCGACCCGCAAGTGGTCCCCGCTCTCGTCCACCACCTCCGCACGGCCAAGACCCCCAACGTCCGCCAGCTCGCCGCCGTGCTACTCCGCAAGAAGATCACCTCCCACTGGCCCAAGCTTCACCCGGACTCCAAGGCATCACTTAAGCAAGCCCTCATCGACTCAATCACACTCGACCACAGGTTCTTTGCTAAATACTCCTATCAACAACACTTGTGCGCATGTCTGCCTCAGAATTTGTGCGCTTTCAGTGCACTTAAATTGTGCATTTGTGCTGCCTAAAGGACACTTTGAGTGCGTTCTCAACTTAGGTATTAGTTTGCGCTGATCATAGAATTGAATTGAGAAGTCCAGCTTTAGTAGACCTTGATGTCTGGACCCCAAACAACATAGAATTTTGATGCTTCTGTTGTGACCTCAGTTACTCACATAATATATTCCATGTGCAAGCAAAGGACAAAGGGCTTATGATCTTTTATTGTGAATACTTTTGCATTCTAAGCACCCTTCATAATTCATTTAATGGCATTGAATCCTTGTGGAGTTGTCTATTTCATCCTACAGCATTTAAATGTCCTGTTGAGCAATACAGAATGCAATTCAGAGGACAAAAAAATCCCACATCAAATGGTTATTACAATTTTTCACCCAACACATCTAATAAAATAAAATACTGTAGCATGTCTTCTCCAAAACTAAGTGTTTTGTTACATTTTACATTTACGTGTAATTTGTTAAATCACACTTCTAAATTTGCATGGCATGAGTATTGATCAGAGTCGACCATTAACTTACTGCCATTGACTGGATCTGGTAGTTCGAAATCAAGAGATACACATCTCTTGTATGTATACAGTTGAAACCTGAAACTAATCAGAACCTGCTGAGGTCCATAGAACATAGTTTCATGAAGACCATGGTTACAAGTTACAACACAAAACATCTCATCAGTTGGTGCAAATGTTGCAGATAAAACTTTGTGCTGTTCATCTATTTTTGACCTGCGTTACAACTTTTTGTTCACATGTACTTCTGTTAAGCTTAGAATGTCTATTTCCATTTTATGCAGTCATCCTGTAAGGCGAGCTAGTGCAAATGTCGTGAGCATTATAGCTAAGTATGCTATCCCTGCAGGAGAGTGGTCAGAGCTCTTACCTTTCCTTTTCCAATGCAGCCAAAGTCCACAAGAAGAAGATCATAGAGAAGTAAGTTTATCTTGATGAATGGTTTATTCCTACCAAGCAGATGATTAGATGAATATAGACACTATTCATACTGAAGGAGAATGATATTGTTGTTTCCTATTAGATGAATTATAGGAATAGATGTTAAACATAACAAAATTGTATTTGCAATGTCATTTTCTTCTATCTGTAGTAAGTTTCTGAATTTTTACCACATCAATAGCTAAAATCCATGAAAAAAAAAAATCGGGGCTATAAAATTTAGCGGGAGGTTGGTCAAAACGCAATGGCGCTATTAGCGCTATTTGGTGCTATAAGCGCTATTTGGCATCGTGACAGGTTCTTTTGGCCGCTATTAGCGCTATTTTTTTCAGTGGCTAAAATTAATGTGTATCTTTTTGGTATTTTGACATCAATATCAGCAACATATCGGCTTCACTATTGCTTGTTGTGCATGTTACTACATTAGTCTATTCTGAAATCTTAAATATGAGGATACAGCTAATCACTTGAAGTTAAGGGCTAAATGGTCTGATTCATTTTGTGTCCGTGTAAAACCCTATCTGTTTCCTTTAAACACACATTTTTATTCTTTTTCCTGCTGGTCAGGAACACAAACAAAAGTTGGAAGTCACGCTGTTGATGCATATGTGAAACCTAATTTGTCATACCATTCTTCAACTTTTGTTCTCAAAGAAGTTTTTACTTGCTGTTCACTTCTGTTTCTCCATGTTTGTGTCAGTGGGTACCTGGGTTATTAGCATCAATAAATCGATCTAACATTCAGAGAATGCATTTGTTAATATCAAATATTTATCCAAGCATTGCATGTTATACTGGCATGCGGCAAATATTTTAGAACCCTGTATTCTATTGTAATTTTGTTTGGTGTGAACATTTTACATTAGTTTGTTCAGTTTTGCAAAAAGGTTGATTGTACAGGAAGCAACTGCTGCTTTATCCGTGCAAACAAAAAGGTAATTCTGAGTGTCTCATAGTTCTATTGCCATTTTATTTCTTCTGCAGGTGGCTTTGATTCTTTTCAGCTCCCTTACTGAAACTATCGAGCTACTTTTCAGTCTCATCTGAACAATTTGCAACCTATTTTACTGAAATGTCTGCAAGACGAAACTAGCTCTCGAGTCAGAATTGCAGCCCTAAAGTATGGTTAACTTTGTGTCCAAAAGCTCATTGCAAGCAAAATATCTGGTCAAATTTTGCTATGAATTAACTACCTTTCTCTGTGCAACAGGGCTGTTGGATCGTTCATAGAATATGTCAATGATGGAGGTGACATTGTAAGTTTTGCTTTCTCATCTGTGTTTTTCTATTTTTTTTTGTTTCTTTAAAGTTGATTATAGTTGAGAATGCGGTAGTTCTTTGATAATTATGGCCCTACTACTTGTTTTTTATTTAAAACAGCATGAAATATATTTTGATAGTACATTTATTTCATATTGTAGTTGTTAATATATTTTTATAACCTTGCTCAAAGTTAGAGACAAGTTTGACTTATGACAAAACAAAATGGCTTACAATTTGAATGCAGTACGATCTGATTCGTTGCTACTCCCCTCCATTACGAAATGTAGGGCGCTCAGTAGTTTTGGTGTTTTGATTTTTTTTTGTTAGGCGTAGCATTCTAATCGAGGTGGAGAAGGTAAGTAGTGTGCAGTATTTAATACAGTATGCATGAATACGGCGTTTGCATGTAAGACCCGGTTAAAACAGAGCCGTGCGCTGCGTTTGCATTCACTGAAGCATTGGTTTGCATGCGGACATGCAAATGTTGGTTTGTATTCACTGCCGCGTGGTCCTCTTTCCTCCCCTGTTATCGCCAGTTCCTTGGTATCTGTGATATTGGCCTAGACGCCTTACAAAAAAATGATAGAGGGAGTAATCTTTACTATGCAAACCCCTTATCCAAATGAACATACTCCCTCGGTTTGGTATTAGAAGTCGTTTTTGAGTTATTTATTACCATACTGTCGGAGAAAGGGCAACTACACATATTTAAGGTCTTCTTGTACCTGAGTCTTTTTTGCTTTATCTAATTTGTATATTCTTGGAGCTTGGGGACAAAATGCAGTGGATAATTGTATCTAACTATTATGATGTGTGCACATTATATTCTTTCCAAATCAGTGCAGAAATATGAAATATGTCATGCTACATGAAATTTCATCTTGCTAACTGTCTTGGATACAATTTTCCTACAGTTATGAGCACTTGTTTTAAATGTATAAATGTTGTCTGTATCATTGCTGTCTTCTTGCAGTTGCAATTTAGTTTCATGTTCGATGATTGTTCTTGTAGAATATACCATTTGACACATTGCCACTGGTTAATGTTGTGAACTTGTGACTAAATGTATGTACATTTTGTAGGTAAAAATGTTTCGAGATTTTGTTCCCAGTATCTTGAATGTATCTAGGCAATGTCTTGCTAATGGAGAAGAAGATGTTGCTTCCATTGCGTTTGAAATTTTTGACGAATTAATTGAATCTCCTGCACCACTTCTTGGAGACTCTGTGAGGTCAATTGTGCAATTCTCGCTGGAAGTTTCTGCAAACCAGGATTTGGAAATAAATATAAGGCAACAGGTTTGATCAGGCCTCAGCATCCTCTAATATATCTTCCAACTTATTTACAGATTATTACTAAGTTGTTTTGAATGATTGTTTCAGGCTATCCAGATAATTTCATGGCTGGTAAAATTTAAAGCATCTTTCTTGAAAAAGCACAAGCTGGTTGTACCTATCCTGCAAGTTATGTGCCCATTGCTTACGGAAACAACTAATGAAGATGAAGATTCTGATCTAGCAGCAGATCGTTCTGCTGCGAAGTCATTGATACAATGGCTATCAACTTACCAAGGCATGTTCTTGCACCAGTTCTTGAGTTTGCTTCTGTGAGCTTTCATCAAATTAATCCCAAGTATCGTGAGGCTGCTGTGACATCACTGGGTGTTATCTCAGAGGGTTGTTGTGAACATTTGAAAGATAAGTTGGAGGATTGTCTGAAAATTGTTATGGAAGCTTTAAAGGACCAAGAACAAATGGTTAGAGGCGCTGCATCTTTTTGCTCTTGGTCAGTTTGCTGAACACCTGCAACCAGAAATTTTATCTCATTATGCGAGTGTACTTCCATGCATTCTAAATGCTCTTGAAGACCCATCAGATGAAGTTAAGGTATAGCCATCAAATACTGATGATGTTTTCTATTCTATAAACGAGCAGAAAGCCACCAACCTTTTCCATAATTTGTTTAGGTTGGATGGTAAACTTGGCAATATAATCAATTAATTCATTTGTTCTTGCAGGAGAAGTCATATTATGCTCTTGCAGCATTCTGTGAGGACATGGGAAGATATCCTACCATATCTAGAGCCCTTGATATGCAGATTGGTTATGTCTTTGCAAAGCAGTCCTCGGAACTTGCAAGAGACATGCATGGTGAGTTGTGTATTGGAAAGATGATAACCATTTTAACATAAAATCATCTTTTATTTTGACAATGATGATATTTTCTGCAGTCTGCAATTGGTTCGGTGGCTGCTGCTGCGGAGCAGGCTTTTACCCCATATGCCGAGAAAGTCCTTGAGATGATGAAAGGTTTTATGGTGCTTACTAATGACGAAGATCTGTGTGCACGTGCTAGGGCTACTGAGGTTGTCGGGATAGTAGCAATGGCAGTTGGCAGAGCAAGAATTGAAGCAATATTGCCTCCTTTTATTGAGGCTGCTATCTCTGTAAGTTTTGGTTCCATTAACTTCCGTTACTTTTACAGCGTTGAGTGCAACCTTTATGTTCTTTGTATTTGTACTTTCGCAGGGTTTTGGATTGGATTACAGTGAACTCAGAGAGTACACTCATGGTTTCTTTAGTAATGTTGCTGAAATTTTGGGTGATAGTTTCACACAGGTAACAAGGGTCTTCAAAATTTTATTTTATTTAATTTCTGATTGATGTTTAAATTTACCAAAGTGAGCTGTTTCACATTTCAGTATGTATCTTCCTCATGTTGTCCCTCTCGTATTTTCTTCCTGCAACTTGGATGATGGTTCTGCTGTGGACATTGATGATGCTGATAGTATTGAAAATGGATTTGGCGGTGTTTAGTCTGATGACGATCTTAACGATGAGCCCAGAGTTAGAAATATCAGTGTCAGGACTGGGGTATTAGATGAGAAAGCTGCTGCAACACAGGCTATTGGTTTTTTGCACTACACACAAAAGAGTGCCTATGCTCCGTATCCTTTAAGAAATGCTAAGCTGCTCTAGTCACAGTTTCACCTTTCAAAACTTCCTTGACTGACACTAGGTATCTGGAGGAGTCGCTTAAGATTTTGATCAGGCACAGTGGTTATTTCCATGAAGATCTCAGGCTGCAGGCAGTCATTTCTTTGAAACGTAATTTACCCCCTATTTCTCTTTGATGCATGAGTTTTCACATGGAATTCCTTTCCCTTCTTGTTTATGCACTGTCAGCATTGTGGAAATTTCATTGTCAGGCTAAATGGTTCAACAAAAAAAGAGTTCATTGCTTAATCTGTAACTGTACGAAATCAGTACTCACAAAAAACATATTTAGTGAGTGAAATTAAATGTCATAAAACGTATTCTGCAGTGTGCACCATGTGAAGTTGTCTATAGCTATCTGAATTACTGAAATACAAGGTGAAAAGGGGCATATAATCCAGTGAAGTGTTTTTATAACTATTCTGTGTACTGAAGTTTCCAGCAAGCATATTTCATATTGGAATGCCAAAACTTAACAAAACATCTGTACTTCATAATTTATCACTAGTATAATTATATTTTTTCAACATATCGTAATGTATATATTTTTTTTTTGTAGTGTTAAGTAAAATGTGTTTTTTATGTCTTTGATAACCCTTCTTGCAGATATTCTAACTTCTGTTAGGGCAATACCTCCTACACATGCTGTGAGTATTTGTTGTGCTAATATTCATATGCTACTTCCTTCGTTACCTTCTGGCGATTTGAAGAATTAATTTTGATGAAATTATGTTTTCTTTTGTACTATGCAGGATGTACTAGAGAAACAGAAGGATGTCCTTGGTAAATGCTGGATATACTGCATTTTAAGTTCATTTGGCCTGTTTGATAGCAAATAACCATGCCGCATTTTTTTCCAGATACTGTTCTGAACATCTACATCAAGACTATGACAGAGGATGACGATAAAGAGGTAGTTGCACAAGCTTGCATGAGTGTAGCAGACATTGTGAAGGACTGTGGTTTTGCTGCAATTGAGCCATGTAAGTTGTGCCTGACCAGTACTGGATGGCCTGAAAATACTAGGGTTGTGTTGTTAAAGACTGACCCTTCTGTGCTTTCTTTCAGACATGCTAAGGCTTGCTGAGGCAACACTGGTTCTTTACGTCAAGAATCTAGCTGTCAGCAAGTGGAGTCAGATGGTGAGGATGATGGCGACATTGACCATGATGAAGTCCTCATGGATGCAGTTTCAGATCTTTTGCCTGCTTTTGCAAAAGTGATGGGATCTTATTTTGATCCTATCTTTGCAAAATTATTTGATCCGTTGATGAAATTTGCTGTATGTTACCAACCCCGCTCCCACCAGTCCCCTCTCTATATGCACGTATTCCCATAGTCCCATTTGTTCCACATCAGTTATTAATTAATTCTGTGGAAGTTCTATACTTCTGAAACACATGGTGGTCTTGTATTTTGCTTTTGAAACTACTTCTGGAATAAATGCAGAAATCTCCCCATCCCCCCCAAGATAAGACTATGGTTGTGGCAACCTTAGCTGAGGTTGCTCAGGAAATGGGTGCTCCAATATCTGCTTATGTTGATGTACGTTTCTAGCATTCTTGAATGTCTATGAATTTTTATCATTTCAGCGGCCCCTTTCATACTGTTTCATTTGGATTCTTCAGAAGATAATGCCTTTGGTGTTGAAAGAGCTTGCATCATCCGATGCTACTAATAGGAGAAATGCTGCTTTCTGTGTTGGTGAGATATGCAAGAACGGGGTGCTGCAGCACTGAAGTATGTATTTTTTTACCTAGAATCGTCATATTTGATTTGATGATGCAATTAATTTATATGCACACTACCGATAAAAAGATGTATGCTGCACTAATAAAATTTGTTGTATGCTTACACTTGATGAAATGACACACATTTCTGTCGCCCATTTGAGAAAAAAAAAAAAAACTTGTATTTTTTAAGTTTTCTCTGTAATCAGAAAAGCTAGCTGATGAAACAATGACTTGCATTTTACTGATTTAATTTCTCAAATGCAACATTTTTTTTTATATTGATACAAGGGGAAAGGATGTGTTATGCTTTTCATATACTTCTCAATTGTCATATCCTCAACTTCAAAACCATATGCTGCTCGGGTTCTCTGTGTTTTGGAATATAAGTGAATTACCTACCTCTCCCCATCAGCTTAAGCTTTTTGGGTTGAACTGGTCGGTGCATGCAACTCAATACTTTTTCTTTGCTGGACCCTAGGAGTAACCATGACCATCTGGACCTGATGGTGTTTCAGAGGTCTTCTCAAAATGACCTAAAAAGCCAACCATTTTTTTTCCTCTAGTGAATAGCCTGCCATGAGATTTGTTGATAAACTTTAACACTGCTCCTAATTTAAAGTGCTCTAGCATTCTGAAGTGTTGGATGGGGCAGCTAAGAATCATGAGACATATTTGATGCTGTTTCATTTTTGTCAGCAGATGGATTACTTCTCAATGTCTCCATTACATAACTAAAATAAAGAGTAACACCTGATACCAATTTTTTTCGCTCACTAGTTTTTGTTCATCTTTATGCAGATACTATGGGGATATACTTCGTTCTCTGCATAATTTATTTGGTAACTCAGAATCAGATGATGCAGTAAGAGATAATGCTGCTGGTGCTATTGCTAGGATGATAATGGTGCAGCCTCAGTCAATTCCTCTCAACCAGGTTTGAAAAACATTTGTAGTTAGTTTGTTTGGACAGCTTCATGCTTCAGATTCAAGAGTCGAAGTGTGTAACAAACGTTTGATTGCATTCTTATAGGTTCTTCCAGTTTTTATCAAAGCTTTGCCATTAAAAAAGAAGATCATGAAGAATCAATGACTGTCTATGGTTGCATCTGCAGTTTATTATTATCATCACATCCCCAGGTGGTTCTTGAACCAGATGTCCATTATTGGTCTATATTCATGAGCCAAAGCTAACTTTTTTTTTTCTGTTGCAGATTCTTCCTCTTGTGCCTGATGTCATACATGTCTTTGCCCAAGTGGTGGTATCCCCAGATGAGAGTGATGAAGTCAAAACAAATATTGGCAAGGCTGTTTCTCACTTGATATCTATCTATGGCCAGCAAATGCAGCCAATACTGAGTGCCCTTTCACCAGCTCATGCAAGCGCGCTGGCATCATTTGCCAATAGAAGATGACCTCTGAGGATCAGCATTTCTTTGGTTCCTTGTTCTGCTTGGTTTTGTTTTGGTTTTGTCAGCGATTGCCATTTTCTGAGGATGTGATTACATGGATCAAACCAGATGGAGTGCATTGGCAAGAGTGAGCAGAGTTGTCAGGTTGGCGCATGGTTGATTATATGGTGAGCTTGGTTTCTCTGTTTTTTTGAGTTACATAGTTGTGCTTGCTTTGGAGCCCTGTACGGTTAAAGGTGCAGGCCTTAGTCGACAGCGCATCTGTGAGTGCCTGCCTGTATTCAGGTTCCGGTTTTGGTAATTTATGCTCTTGTTTTTTTTTTTTTTACCTGTCTTTGCATTTCATTGATTGCTGTTGTAAATAGAGAAGAGAGTTTTTAATAGAAGAGAGAATGTATGACTCTTCAACGGGCAAATTTTGTATACATACTGCTCATGCCACTTGCTGGTGTTCGTACGGATTATGTACCTTGTCGTGCTTGAAAAACGGCTTTCCTTGTGTCGAGAATAGATAGATACTACTGGAAAGCTAAAATAATCTATAACTCTTATGCATCAAAACACTATTATCTATTTCTCTTTACAAGCAATGCGTCCACCTTGCAGTCCACTTCATTTGTCACTAGAAATTTTTCATGCAAAGATGTTCACCTCAGCAATCCGTTGTTATTTGTAATTAAAGTTCACTAGCATAAGAATTATGATATCCACGCTAGCAAGACACATTGACAAGGTGATCCTCTTTCACCTATTCTCTTTAATCTAGGTGTGGATATGTTAGCCATATTTGTAACTAGGCCAAAGAGGATGATCAAATTCAAGGCCTCATTCCCAGTTTGGTTCATGGTGGCCTGGCCTCTCGATTTTTATGCGATACACCCCCATGGCACTATACTTTTCATGGAGCATGATTTAGAACAAGCAAAGAACAAGAAAATTATATCTAATAGAAGAGGGTGGATTTGTAATAAGAATTGGTTTTGTGCAAAACTCTTGTAGAAACTAGAATAAAAATTCCTTTTTTTAAAAAAAACTCTTAGTCATGTAGGCTTTTTGATGAGTTAAATAATCTGAAATTTAACTAAATATATATAGAAAAAATTTATAATACTAGTAGTTATAATAATATGTATCAAATTGATGGATCACAAAATATATTTGATGATAAATAAGCCTATTTGAGATAAAGAAATGCTGATAAGAAAAATTGGCTTAATTCAAACTTAGGGCATTCTTTCTAGGAAGGAAGGAGTATATATCAACTCTCGATGTATAGGTGAAAGCCTAATCTAATTTAGACATCTATGGATTTTTGATAAATGACCTAGAAATTCAAATTTTGGTGGGGGGACCATCTCTTTCTATTTTTTTTTTTGACTGAGGGTATCCATTTGGACATCCAAATGACATCTAACTTCCACCTAGACTCGATGCAACAAACCATTGTGCTCTTAGACAACCCCTTATCAAAATTTTCCCCTAGCCATTCACTCACACTAATAAAGCCAGACCGAGCCTTCGATCTAAATTATGGACGTTGTAAAATTTATTGGATTCGACTGAAATCAAACCCCAAAAAAATCTTTTAGGGGTGCTGTGCTGGTGGGGGGAAAAATCATATGCAGACTGAACTCAATTCCGATTGTATCCAGTCATGCGCATCCGTCCCCACCACTACCAGGCGAACGGTTTGAAGGGGGTGGCTTCGCGAAACAGACGGTGTAGTGCAGGTGTGACCATGACACAGGCCGTATTGTCCCTTAACTGCCAAGAAATCAAATGTCTGTTTTAGCAGAGTAGCTATTGGGCCGGCCCATTGCAGACTGTCTTCGTCCTTAGGGTCCCCGTGCCGGCGGCGGCGGCGGCGGCGGCGGCGGCGCGCGATTTCGGATTCCCAATCGGAATTGAGTTCAGATGCCATGGTATAGCTATGGAAACATTCAGGTATATATATCATATAGGATACACGGAATATGTGGATGTAGTATACAAGACTGAAGAGGAGTTATATAGAGCCGAGCCCTGGGGGATCGGAGGGGGAAACGCAGTTGTGATTTCTCGGCGACAAAAGAAAACCGAACACTCGGGAATCGTATATTTATTTATACTAGTCGTAGCTAGGCTCACCATGTCCGTGCAGGACGACGACCTTCAGCGGCATCGCCAGCAAATTCTAGCCCAGAGTAAGTTTTTGCTCTCTTTCAATTCCAGCTTCCTCGACGTGTGTTGTGTTATCTGCAGGCCCCATTATTGTTGGAGCATAATTTTTCACTTCATTCATGTGGTGTATCAGTAGTTGGTTATTGGGATTTAGGTCTCCAACCGCGAGCTCCTTTAATTTTTAGGCACCCTATATCTGCATTTGTACCTTAAAAACATTTTCATCTTCTTTTGCCGATTTATTGCATCGTTGTTGGCAAGAGTTTGTTTCAGTGCGGCAGCTCGTCTTTGTCTACCATTTTTTCTCTCCTGTCGATTTGTCTCAGGTTGCGTCTCAATAGGCAATTCTTGTTGTACCGCGTACAGATTTTTAACCACGCACAAAGTTCAGTTGGGTACCCCAAAGCGATGATTTTTCCCTAAAAACTACGCAACATAAGCCGAACGAGACCCTGGTTAGTAATGTCCAGGATGCACAGTGTGATAACCATGCTTGTTGGGTTGCAGATGGGTCGACAACCTCCTCGGTGAACAAAAGAAAGGGCACTCCCTGCTTAGAAGATGGTTATGGTGATTCTCAGGCGGCCAAAATATTGGGATATTCAACCCCAGGCCTTCCAGAGGTATGACAGTATAATTGTCTTACGATGGAAAGATGATACTGCAGGCATAGTGACATGACTTGATGTCTCTAACAGCACACAGATTTTGGGACTATTTTTTTTAAAGATAATGGCAGCCTTTCAGTTTAGTAGAATAGAATTGGACTAGTTTTTAAGGAAAAAACAGGCCTAAAAACCTTACATATTCACAGATCCTCCCAAGACCACAAAAGCTCTGACGACTATCCCAACACACTCAGCTTAGCACAAATAGGAAAAGAGCAGCTCCGACTTCTCACAGTTATCCTGTATCCCCTCCATAATAGCTTGGCCAAGCATGGCGTGAGCGACTCCTCGATCAGTGCAGATGGTGCAAGGAAGCCTTATGTCACAATCTGCTCGACATGGTTGGTCCACCGAGCCCACTAAGGTCCACTAGCGCCTTGAATATAAGGTCAGACGTCGTGCCTTTGATAAGCTTGGCGCAGCGTAGGAAGGCCATCTCCTTAGTTTCACCTTCTTCCTGTGTGACACCCAACCTCTTCATGAGCACATGCAAGCAATGCTCTGTGCATCACCACGCGGCCATGCAATGGCTGCTAGACGTGCGCTGCGCCGAGACAGCTTGCTCGGCCTCTTCTTCTCCCTTCGTAGTTTCATTGGCCCCATGTTGCTATAGAGGAAGCAGGGTTCCTGGACTGGTTTGGTTATTGATTGGATGAAGTTTGCGAGCGCTACCTCATGAACAGTCTGTCCACCATCCTCTAGTGAAGGTGGCATAGTCCCTCTGCCCTTCAATGTCCATGCGAGGCACGACATCGACAGTAGCATGACGAGGGCGCCCGGACCCACAACGCGGACGCCTGGTGTACATGCAGCCCTGCCGAAAACAACATCTTCTTCTTGTGAGCCTCGTTGTTGGAGGTCCCATTTGCTAGTTCTGTATCCTTGAGCTGGTGGCACGTTATAACATTTGAGGATGCAGCGGTCTTCACTGTGGGTGTAGTGGCCTCAATAGTTCCCAGGTCTAGCATTTGAGCTGGCGAACCTGCTATCTGCTCTAGTTGAGCCTCTGCATGCGAATGACTAAATATATTATCTATCTAGAGGGAAACCATCTCCTATTGCTAAACTCGTACACTCTTGCTAAATAGACAAATTATTTGTTTGTCTTTGTTTCAACTGAGGCAGTGTGCATCTTTAACTCCAGCAAAGAATTGTCTGTACCCAGTTATCATGGTAAGGTGTAGACTTTCTGGAACTTCTCTCAAATTAGCAGGGACTTGTTCTTCTTTTGGTCATTATTGTTGTTACCTACATCAGAATACGAAGGAAACAAATTAACGATGAAAATAAACTGGACAATCACAATCCACATGCTTATGCTGTTTTCCTTTGTCCAGCCTAAGTTACTGTTTGGCTTTTTAGTGCCAATTATATTGAATTCTTATTCTCTCATGCTTGTGCATGTAGGATATCTGGCGTCATATACATTCCTTGATGCCGTTACGTGATGCTGCTCGTGCTGCTTGTGTGTCACGTGCCTTTCTATGTTCCTGGAGGTGTATTCCCAAGCTCATCTTCAATGAGGACTCATTAAGGTCGAACACACATGCAATTGAACAGGATTTCAGCGATACAATCGATCGCATTCTGAGAAAGCACTCAGGCATTGGTCTGAAGATATTGAAGCTTGAATTGTTTGGTATTGCCCATCGTGGTCTCGATGATTGGCTTCAGGTTGCTGTTAAACCAGGCATCGAAGAACTAACAGTTATTCTATGTATATTCAAGAAAAAGTATGACTTTCCATGCCAAGTTTTATCTAAGGGGATTAGAAACTCAATTCGGTCTCTTGAAGTTGGCTTTTGTGCCTTCCATCCCACAGCTGAACTTGGCACCTTGACAAGCCTAACGAACTTGTGCCTGTTTCATGTGCGTATCGAAGAGGATGCGTTAGAAGGCCTTCTTTCCAACTCTCCCGTTTTGGAGCTGTTGGATATTGCTCATTGTGATAAAATAATTTGCTTGAAATTACCTTGCGTGCTGGAGCGGCTCATTTGCCTAAAAGGCTACAGCATGCTGTAGGTTGCAGTGATAGAGAACGGAGCTCCCAGTCTCTCTAGCTTATACATTAGTGGAAATGTAACTATAACCGGGGAAACATTGCAAGTGAAGAACCTAAGCATGAGCCACTCAAAGTTAGTTTGTTATTCTCGTGCTGAGCTGCCATCCATTATGCCAAACCTTGAGACTCTTAACATAAGATCGCGTGGTGAGGTATACTCTTAAAACTTTATATGTCGTCTAGTATAGATGTATGCATAATAATATCACCTTCGGCATGTCTTTGTGTAGAATTATTCTTGATACATTACATATGCCGCAGGTGGTCAATACACCGATGCTGCCAACTAAATTTGTCCACCTCAAGCATCTGGACATCTCAGTGAGTTCAGGAAGGGCCTCCCTTCCCTATGACTATTTTTCTCTTGTTTCCTTCCTTGATGCGTCTCCTTCCCTAGAGACTTTGAGCTTGGATGTAAGACGTTCATTCATCCTATCCTGCAAAGATATCTTTTATGAATTTGTTGGACCTATCAATTCAATTGTTTCCTTTCTCATCTTCAGGTAAGTATGGAAAATAAGAACCATGAATCGGTTATTGGACATTCCTCGCAGTGGAGGCAGATGGACGAACACCCCCACTGCTCCCTCAAGAGTGTGAAGATCATAGGGTTTAGCTCTGCAAAGAGCTTGGTTGAGCTAACATGTTATATTCTCGAGAATGCAGTGTCACTCGACTGTCTTAGATTGGACACCCTTTATGGTTCTAGGTGTTCTGATGAAAATTATGACAGGTGCCATTCCATGACCAAGGGTATTCTCACTGAAGCCTCTAGAGCGCTAGTGGCTATTAGAACATACATTGAATATAAAGTTCCCACTAAAGTTAAGTTGATTGTTTTGGAGCCTTGTAGCCAATGCCATGCCTTTGTCTGGGAGCGTGGAAGGAAGGTGCCATTTAATTTGCCGCAATCAACCTAATGTTTATCCGTTTTAGATTTAATTATAATTGTTATACATGTGGCACATTCCTATTTCTTCGATTATATGTATATACATACATATTCGAATATACAATATAGCACGTATGTGCTCAGCGCACATATATAACTGAAACTTGCTTGGTGGATAATTGTTCCTCGGCTGTGGTATGTCATTGGAAGCAATGCTTGAGTTGGTTTGTTGTCATGTTTAAGTGTTGGACTGCCTTAATCTGTGACACAGTTACTGTGTTCTTCTAAATCATTTATTTAGAAGTAGAGCCAAGATCTTAAGATATTACAAAAGCATAACAGTTGTGCAAGTTAACAAAGGGCGCTCTGTATGCTCTGGACTGGGAGACAAGTGGTTAGATTAGATATATGAAGCAGCCAAACTGAAAATCCCTGAGTTGTTCTCGTTTGCAAATAAATAAATAATAAAAATAATAAATAAATAAATAAAAAAACCTAGAAAAAAAATTGGTTTCAATTATAGCAAAGCAAGGTCACAAAGTCACACAACTCAACTCTTTCACTGGCCTCTTTGAGCTCTAGCCGCATGTTGCCTCGTACTGCTCTCTCCCGGCAAGCCCCGCGCCGCGCGCTGTCTCTTCTTGGGCCAAAAGATCACGTGGCCCAAACGGCTCAACCAAACGTCGTGTGGTCTGTGCTGGAATCCCCCGCCGGCAGGACTATTCCAGAACATTCCCATGATACGTGCTCCGTACGTCACTGGCTGTGCGCCTGACAGCTGGGGTCAGGTCCGCCCTCAGGCCTCCGCTTTATAAAATAGGAGTCGCCGTCGCTTTCCCCAACCCATGCCCACCTGGCCGCAGGCCGACTCGAAATTCAAATTCCATCCCCAAATAGGGGAGGGAAAAAGGAAGCGGAGGAGGGAAAAAGGAAGCGCGAGGTCCGAGCCGAGATCGATGGCGGGTCCGGCGGCGAAGAAGATGACCGGCGCGGTGACCGGTGCGGAGGAGGAGCCGCCCATCGAGGTGTCGTCCCTGATGGGAGCGTTGGAGGACATGCTCGAGGTCCCCGTGGGCAAGCGCACCGTCCAGGTGCGATCGCTGGAGGTGCAGCACGCGGCTGCCCTCATCGAGATGCTGCATTTCCAGACCTCGCGCGCCGTCGCTGGGAGGTTGAGGACTTCCGCACACTGAAGGTGTTCGCATCTGCGGACTGCATCCTAGTCATCATCCGCGATGCGCTGCTTCCCATCCTCGCCAACGACCCCACCTCTCTCCACGCCCTCGACCTGCTGGAGCGGTACAGCAACCGGCTCCACACGCTTTCCATCAAGGTCGGCGGTACCTTCGAGGAGGAGATCGACTTCGTGCACCAGGATCTGAGGCGCCAAGTGAATGAAGGCCGCGCCAAGCCCCTCGCCGTTTCTGTCAGTGAGTTGATCATCCGCTCAATTCCATTCGCGCTCGTATCAGTACTCTCCGCGATCAGGTGGTCGGGATCAGTGACAATACCCTGAGCGAGGATGACGGTGACATCAGCGAGGATGGTGGAGATTGATCATCCAGGTGCTTCATGGGAACTGTAGTTTCCTCTCACGGGAACAGTGTTTCAACTCATGGGAGTAGTAGTTTTTGTTGATGGGAACACTAGTTTCAGTTTGAGTTGGAGTTGTTCGTATATCTCATATAGAATATCTGTGGAGAAGTGAATATGGATTGTTTGAGTAGTTCGTATATCTCATGCTATGTGGACAAATGAATGTGTATTACGGAATAAATCTGAGTCTGGATTACTGGATAATTGGACTACATGTTTGTTAATGAAATTTGTGCCTCTCTGCTCTTCTGCTCGTGCCTCCCCTTTAACTGTACCTTGGCATGTGGAATCCTTGAATGTATTGTTGTCTGCCTTCTTGAATGTACATTGGTTTGTTCTAACTTTAAGCATCTGCACTTAAATTGCATGGTCTGATCACTTCGTTATCATACTAATATAGAGCATGAAAGTACTGCAATTACGTATTCAAAACTGTGGACTCATTTTTCACATGTTATTAAATCAGAATATTCTTCTTACTATTTGCAGCTATTTTAGGCATCGCTAAGTTGTACAGCTATGCTACATGTTTTTCTTTCTTGCGACTTATATCTACTAATAATATGATGTTTCTACTTGCCTACCTTTAGTTATAACCGTTATATAAATTGAGCCTATTCTTGCACTACTTATATCTGCTGATAATGTTTTGTGTGCATAAAAATATTTTTATTCAATATCTTTGCTCCTCGTCCTAGAGTGTCTCTTCAAGTCCTGGCTATCATGTTGCATAGCTCAGTTGTGCTTCAGTTTTTTTCTTTGTCAAGATATTCCTCATTGTGCGTTGTATCTCTGAATATTAGTAACCACTTGAAATCATCTGATATTTCCTGCTTATTCATTTAACATGCACCCATATGTGAACTGAATTTCATTCAATACAATTTTATGGTGCTCCTCTTAACAATATCTCAACTCACAAAGGATATACAGCATATAGAGAATGGGCAACCCGGGTAAGAAGGATAACATATTCACTTCATTTAACTACAACTACAGCAGTCCTTTTTCGTATTGTAGTGCAATTTCTTTTTCATCTATGATTGAGCATGTATTTCTTGGTGTTAATATTTATATCATATCATATCAATGTATTCCAGCCATAAAGGTTTAAAAGAGTTACATATACCGGCAGCTCTTCAACTTGTAAGGGTGTGACTAGCCATGCTAACAATTTTATTACAAATGATTTAATGGTTCAGGTTTTTGCTTTGGATTGGCTTTGGTTGGGAGGCGCAATTGCGCTGAGCCTGCAAATGGTTTAGGTTGGATCACGTTTGAGCTTCGAATGGTTTGGATTGGATTAGTGTGACCTTAATTGGTTTGAATTGAAACGGTTTGAGCCCAGGGTTTGCTTTGGTTTCTTGTCAATTGTTCCTGCACACTGTAGTGTCCGTCTGCTCAAGCGCCGCCAAGTCCTTGATTCCTCCCATCTACCTTATTCATGCAGTTCCTGCCTTTTTTATATCTCTGCTTCAGTGTATGTAGTCTTGTGATGCATGAGCTATTTCATGGCAATTTCTGTGTTATTGCTATATTTTTTTCCTCACCGCTCAGTTAAAACTCTGACTAATAAATCTTTGATAACATAGATCCACAACAACCAGACCAGACCTTTGCTGCCCATATAAACTGAAGCTTAGTTCTACATTTGTACTATTTGCTGAATATTTGTTACCTACAGTACTATTTGCCTTTTTGTAGTTGTGTTTTGCCCTTGATTTTTGAGGCAAATTATGAGCTGACTCCAGCAGGAATTTGCTGCAAAACCCATTGTGTATCTAATTGCCTAGCAATAAAAGCAGATACACTTTCACATCAAAATTGCACATGATTGTGATATGTTAATGTGATATCGTGAAATAGGCATGTGAACTACTATGGTTGAAATTATATATAATCTAATTTCTGTGCATATTTGCGTGGTCACGCACCAATATAACAAATATTACCTTATTTTAGGATTTTTTTTTTAAAAAACCTTTGTTATACAATTTTCCCTGCTTTACTTTAGTACCACTACCCTGATTTACTGTAGACATGGGTCAGAGATATGGGTCTCAGTTTTACTGCAGTAGGCACTACCCTGATTTACTGTACAACTACCGCAATATCATTTCTATCGAAATACCGCACTTCAGCTGTACATCATTTCTCCATACAATTCAGTTTAGAGATGCTTACCAAGTTAATTGAGTTTGGCAAGGATATCTTCCTTTACGGCTTGACATTCTTTTCGTTTGTTTATATGGTTCTGCCCCATCTCACGCACAAGCAAAATGACATAGCTTTTGAAAATGCGGTCAAACTATTGCAGCATGATTAGAAGTCTAATTGGCTTCTTTCAGCTATTTGGACCACTGCTATGGCGAGCAGTATAAACTACCATCACTTAGTGGCACTGCTGCTGCTACTTTTTTTTTTTTGGGTCCAGTGAGTATTATTCTAGGAAATGTTTTGCTTCCACATTGCCTCTGCTTTGTGAAGATGACTGTTTACCCACTGCTCTGTCTGCAAATTCTTATGCCCTTTGCCCATTAATTCCTACTTCAATGATGAAGCAAGAGTTGCTCTTCTTGCTCTGTTCTTCTTGTTATCCCTCTACACTTGGCTTCCAGCAGTGAAGTGTTAAATTGGGAAGTGAAATCTGCTATTTCATAGGCTTTGTTGGGATCCTTCACATTGCACGGATACAACGATAATTTTCTGATTTTACTTATTGCCGGCTGTTAATGCTCCATTGATGGAAACTTATGACAATTACGTGACAGAGAAATGAATTGGTGGTCAGCTGTTGTTTCAAACTGCACTATCTGTACAGTACTACAGTTTAATGATTACTAGTTCGTTTGTTTTTTTTAACTAGCTTGCATCGGTGGTCAGCTGATTGTACTCACTGCATGCAGTAGCTTGATGCTTGGCTGGTCGAACAGCAGTTCTTTGTACGGGGTGGCTTTACAGGAGAGTTTTAGAAGCATGGCTTCAACATGTATGGAATAATCTCTTTTGGTGCAGCTCATTTTTGGTTCAGGTCAAAGTCAAAGCTACCCATCTCCTAGTGTGGAACTATTACTTGACTGCCAGAATGAATGCACGACTCAGTTAAGATTTATGCAGGTTCTATATAATCGTGGTTCCCAGGATCTAGAGCTGCGAGCTCAAGCGGTCGCGACCCTTTTGCTGCTTCTAGAATGCTGGTTTTCAGATATCCTTCTCTGTTCTAGTTTTCTTGATGATGCAGCCATGCAGGGTCAAAACATCCATCGCCCTAGGTGCTGGTTGGTAGCGCGTATTTATATATCACCTTTGCGATTGCGAGCGATCGGCAGGACATTTCTTCATTCCCTATACTTCCTCCGTTCCAAATAAGACATTTGACATTTTTACTCCAAATTTGACTACTCATCTTATTTAAAAAAATCATGCGAACGTTGTAATTTTTTAAGTTATTTATGAATAACTTTTTATTATTAATAAAACAAGTCATAACAAAAGATGTAACGGTTTGAACAAATTTTGAAGTCAACTGGAAGGTGAGGATGTCATTGGATACCGCTGGACTGAACTGCATAACAGCATAAGACAGAAATCACACACACACACACAGCGATCGATGCAGCTGATCTCGCGCGTGCTTGCGATCGCATCTTGCTTGCGGTGGACGTCGCTGATAGAGGGGCTGTGTGGCGGCGGCCGAGGACGACGCTGCGGGGGTTCTGCTAGAGGGAGGTTGGGGTCCGCCGTTTTGGGGTCGTGCCAACGGTAACCACCCACCACCGTTTTGGTTTCTCTGTTTTTTTATAGTTACATAGTTGTGCTTGCTTTGGAACCCTGTACGGTTGAAGGTGCAGGCCTTAGTCGACAGCGCATCTGTCAGTGCCTGCCTGTATTCAGGTTCGGTTGAAGGTGCAGGCCTTAGTCGACAGCGCATCTGTGAGTGCCTGCCTGTATTCAGGTTCCGGTTTTGGTAATTTATGCTGTTTTTTAAATTTTTACCTGCCTTTTCAATTCATTGATTTCTGTTGTAAATAGAAGAGAGAGTTTTTAAAATAGAAGAGAAATGTATGACTCTTCAACGGGCAAAATTTTGTATACATACTGCTCATGCCACTTGCTGGTGTTCGTCCGGATCGCGTACCTTGTCGTGCCCAAGTTGGAAAATGGCTTTCCTTGTGTCGCGAATAGAAAATCTTTGGAAGCGGGTAAAGAAATCAAAAGTATAGATACTACTGGAAAGGTAAAGTAATTACATTGAAGGGCCAGTACAAGATGAGCAGCGTGGCCATGCGCTCATCGATCCATAGTGCGGCTGCGCTATGCCGGTTTGGGAAAGTTTTGTTTCTTATTGACGAAGGATTAGCCGGGGACGGGAGCAGCGGTCGCCGTCCCCGTCCGTGTTGCTGGCTCCATGATCCACTCTTTGGACCAAGGTCGGTGGATTTGATCAGCAAAGCCCCGATCTAGCGATAAAGATGGTGGATTGATAACACCATCAATCATAGGATCGGATTGGGCCCTTTAATTTCCTGTCCTGCCTGCTCGCTCACCCCTCCCGGCCTTTTTTTTTTAAAAACCAAGATTTTTAAGCTTGGTCGCACTGATCGGTGTCCTCTCGATCTCTGTCTGATCAGCTTTTGTTTCTCTGCACTGCACAGTAGCGACCGATCGAGCGCACCGGCGAAAGCCGGCACTGATCTCGACCCTGATCGGACGGCGAGGGCGCGCGGCCAACCGGGTGTTGACACGCACAGGTGGACAGCAGGACGACGCGGGCCGGCACGATCTCGGCGGGATCCGCGTCCTCTGGGGCCGCCTGCTCGCCCACTACCCCCCGAAAGCCTCTCGCAACGCCATTTTTGGCATCCCGCGCCGGGCGCGGCCATGTGCGATGCGCCCCGCCGCCCGCCCCAGCCAAAAGACGCCTACCTACAACCCGTCGCTTCGCTTTCCATCGGTAGGCGAAACGCGCCAGTCCAGGTAGCCTGAGCTGCTGCTGCTGGCTCCCTCCGCGCGTGCCCCATTAGCCGGCTAGGCTATAGTTGGGCGCGCGTGACCGTCCCGGCGACATGGATTGCTTGTAGCTAGCACTCTACAGTGCACACGGGCCACGCGCGGCTAGCTTCTCCGTGTTGCACGGTGCATATATTAGCAGCATGAGGCCGAGACGAGAGAGAGAATCCTGACGTAAATATCATGAGCCACCTAGGCCAGGCGCGCGTGCCTCCCTTTTTAGGATCAATCAGGCGCGCCTAGCTTGCGCCTTTGTGGGTTACGTCGTAGAACGCGTAGCACGACGGTGGTGACGACGAGCTATTTTGTTGGAGGATAGAAAGGTGACAGGCAAGGTATATGTAGCAGCTATAGCGCGTTTCACCTGCAGTGAACTGCGTGACACTGCCGCTTTCTACTCGCTTCCTACATACAAGTAAGATATGGACGGAGTACGTACGGACGTCGCCGCGCGCTGCGAAATCGTAATGTATCCCTGCGCCATGGACGCTCCGCGGGGCACGTCGCACACGCAGCAGCAGGAGCCTAGTTCGCGTACGTTTCTAGCTATGGCCGGCAGCGCACACGTATACGTACCACCCTCCGATTCTCTCCATCTAATCCGGCCCGTCGCGCACGTACGCCTGTCCCGCCCTCGTTACGTACGCTTCTTCCTTTTCTCTCTGTTCTTTGTTAGGACATGCCTGAATGAATTCGATCTTGACCTTGACCGAACAAAATAAAGCTAGCTAGCCACCCCACTTTGTATTCCGAGCTAAGACTGAAAAAATCGTGCACTAGGTCCGCGCTGGAGGAGATTCAGTACCAACTTACAGTAAAATTCTGCACCGGGTAAAGCTGGAAGCCGCACGGGATGGGGCGAGCGCGCGAGGGAAAGCGGAAATAGAGCAAGTTTAGCAGCAGGAACGCTCGTCGCCGCGTAGGGCCACCATGTGGGGAGGGAGAGACGGAGGTGGGGACAGTAACTGTGCTTAGAGATGTGCCCGTCGGTATGGCCCCTACCATTTGAAACTATTAAAAAAATGTTATAACTCTTAAACTAAAAGCGAAATTAAATTTCGATTGCCGCGCGCCTGAACTCGTTTCAATAAATTCGTTAGCGCTCCGCGAGATGCCACGGAATATATTAGATAAAGTTCGCAAATTGGGTCCACTAATGGTAGTTGGGATGAAGTAAGATATAAAGTCTATGGATGAGCCCGTCGCGCAAAAACGCCTGTAAAAAGAGGATATCTCTGAATTTGATGGAATATTCGATTTTTGACCGAACAAATTTAAAGCTATGCCACCCAGTTTGGATTCCGAGCTAAGGCATGTACAATTATATGCATTACTACTTGCATGCATGAATCTTCATGCACACACATATGTACATATTGGCCCTGCTGCAGCCTCTTAACGCTTATGAGGGGTTTTTTTTTTTTTTTTTTTTTTGGCAAGGCATATATATACGTTATATATGTGATCGTGATTCGTGAACTATATATTCGCCTCACAAAGCCTGATCCCGATCCCGATCGAGTGTTTGCTGGGCCAACTTGCCCGGCCAGCGTATATATAAATGTACATTACATCTTTATATGTGAGAAATAAATTGAAAGACATGCACGCACCACGCCACTGCGTATGCACGGACGCAGACCGATCCGGACGACGACGACGACGAACATGTCCTTTGGTCCAGGACTAGGTACCCTAGTGTCCAAGCTGGGTGATAGCTAGGCTACATGCTATGGCTATGATCCACAGGTTCCTATCAGGCAGAGGCAGCAGGCCGGCCATGCATCAATCCATCAACCGCGCAATCTATCTGCATGCCGACTATAAAGTTATTCGATGGAATGGTTCTAAAAGAAAGGTTCGTACGTACCTAACATATTTTTTGAATAATTGGGCCTTTTCTTCTTCTTCTTTTGCGGTCGTGTTGCACCATTGCATCCCTTCTCAGCCCATTACATTACATATTTACATTGCATATATTGTCTAATACAATGATGGCAAGAAACAAAACACACACTTGGTCGATCGGCATTATCTACAAAGATGCATGGTCGACGACGGCGAAATTAAACAAGAACCGGTTCGCCACAGACGGATCAATCGATGTCGAACAGGTCCGGCATGATGAAGGCAACAGCAGCATCATATCAACGGGCAACGTGCGACGACGCGAGCAGCCACGTACGTACTACGAGGCAGTGAAGAAGAAGAGGATCGAGCGGCGATCGCTCACCGCACGGAGCTCTGCTGCTTTTGCTGTTGCTGTTGCTGATAGATGGCGAGATCTGAAGAGGAGCGGATGGGGAGGCCCCAGGATCACGCCTGTCCTGGTAATGGCACGCAGGATTCGATGGCTTGCAATCCAAGACGGATTCTGATGGCACTTGCCGTGGATTTCCGGTCCTGCATGCACCTGCCCTGCGCTATAGATATTGGGAATCCATCCACGCGATCTCTCACTTTTTACCTTTTCGCTAATGCACGGTTAAAAAAGCCAGTGCTAGATTGATCCAGCTTACCTTTCTTCTTAAACTTAACAAAGCGCGCCAGCAAATGAACAACATCCACGCTACTAACTGAACTGATGCGTGCGATTGATTGGAATGGCCGTACAAAATAAATGCAGTTCCTTTTTCGTGAACGTACGCCACGGCATGCATACAAAAATTCTTCTTGAATGAACGTTCTCTTGTAGTGAAGAGAACCAACGCCACGCTCTAAAGGAAAGTTGGACGATCATGGATGTCGGAGGTCACTCTCTGGTTCAAAAATGAAATAGGAAGAGGGGCCCCCGCTCCCCGGCCGGGACACGCTCATTTTTGAGAAAATGACATAAATGTCAACTATAATCTGCATTTTTGCAATTTGGTGCCTTTGCGCCAGCTCTAAACAAGCCTGAATAAATTCATCCATCCATTTCCCCGTATTACTCTCGAAGAGAAATGTTAACTGCGCTGGGACGAAGAGCTGGGCCGATAGGGAGAATCTTAAGACTCCCGGGACATGCTCATGTGTTTTTATTCTTCCATGCCAGCTGAAAACCTCAACTATGCACCAACTGGAGGAACCGTGCTTGCCCGCTCCGCTTCCATTTTCGTTGCCTCACGGCGCTGGTGCTCTTTTTCTGGGAATCTGGTCCAAACAAGCCCTCAAAAAATCCTGAGAAAATCCATTTCCCCGTATGATCTCGATGCGGAGATCGAAATGTTAATCAGACTGTTATCTGGCTAAGTCTGCGATCGGAATCTTAAGACTGTATGAGACGGATGCTACACATGCTGTCTTGTTTTTTATTCTTCCAAGTCAAGCTGAAGGGAGACATTAGTGCACCAACAGAAGAACCGTCCATCCATTTCCCCGCTTCCACTCGTTCGTTCCGTTCGCTCATCCCTCGGCTATCACGGTCGACACGTTTTTCGAAACTGGCCAAGTGGTAATCGCTCAAAACATCCTGAGCCGATAGCGATTTGTGGGACCTCATGATATGGATTCCGGAGATGGAATGGTGCAACACAAGGGTGGGGATTGGCTTTTGTCTGCGATCGTAGATGTTGTACTGTACTACCTTACAAAGTTACACATGCTGTCTTGTCGAAAATAAAGGTTCCAAAACTGAATTTGTTGATGGTTTGCTTGGGGATTGCCAAAGGAGAGGAGAATGCCTCCAGTAGAGATACAGTGCTGGCAGGCCAAACTTTTGGTCGTGGTACCGGCCGGGCTCCTCGTACTCTACTTTCACGCCTACACACACGCGAGCGATTAGCCGATTACGTCCTTGCTGTCTAGCTGCACAGAAAGCAGTGTCCGGCAGTTACCCGCCTCGTGCACCACCGGCTTGTCAATAGGTGTTGTGCTCGTAGGCTCGTGGCGACCTCTGGTTGGTCAGTTTCGCAGCTCGTCGCTCTTCCACACACCACACATGTGCAATCTCGGCTCTCTCTCCGTTCTCCACTCTGCAACACTTTCACCTCGCCGATACGGATGGAGGAGTTCCATTGCTTGCCCCCGAAAAATGTGTGTGTTCATTCCACCAAGACCTGGAAAAATATATATACTGCAAAGAAGCAAAGACATATATATATAGCAGTTAAGTCTTGTTTGTGTATCATATCTTTATCTATATGTATAGAAAATCAACATACTTTCACTTCAATTCACTCCAACACGACATAGAAAGATGTAAATCTAAACAAGTGGCATATTGGCGTCACCACATGGGTAGGCTAATGACGTCCTCCATTTCAGCAACGGGAGTAGAGGAGCGCCAACTCTCCCACATGTAAGAACACACAGGAGCAAGGGTCGCAAAGCTTTCCAGTGGCTTGATAAAAATCTTCGGAGGTGGACTATAAGGCGAGCAGATCACGTGTTGCCTTTCTCGGTTCTTGAGGGCGTCATGTTGGTTGCTCGGCAATTTGGGGTTCAAGGGATGTGGGGTTTGATTGTGAGTATCGAGAGGAACCGGTGCATACAAATTTCAGAAACATATTTAAGGTAGTTGCACGGTTTGTTTTGTCAAGTGGGGGATGCCCGTAGGTAGTAAGGACAAGAGTAACGATTTTTTTATAAAGGATGGAAAAGGCTTTGCGATTTTTATAGACGATAGAACAAAAAAGAGAAAAAACAACTTTTACAACCATTTACACTCTTCTACTTCCAAAGCTCTACTCTACCCAAGACAAAGGTAACAATGCTTTCGTCAAATGTGACAAAGCGCAATGGGTAAGCGAAGGCTGCACTAGCCAGTGCTACTGCTAGCACACATTTTCCATCTCCGTCCGTCTGTAATCAACGGCGGGAGCGCGCTCTGGGCCGGCCGGCTCGCGGCGTGGCCGTTGGGCAGCGGGCACGACTGCACACTCAGGCGTGAAGTGTCGCCGTCGGCATCCGCGTTGCATTGCCGCGCCGCGTCAGTGCGAAAATGCCAAAACTAGCCGGGGTTTTGGCAGTGCAAGCGTCCGCCACCGTCAGCCCTCCGCCCGTCCGTCCCCACCTGTCACGCGTGGCCCGCCGATGTGTCCTCGCTCGCCGCGAGGTCCATTCCGCCAAATTTCTTTATGTGCAGAAAAATAAGTAGCTGCTCTAGAAACGCAACCCACTCCGCCACCGGATCATAATACCTCCACGTAATGTCCGTCCGTCCGTCCCACCTGTCAAACGTCTGTGGCCCGCCGATGTTTCCACGCTCGCCGCGAGGTCCATGCATTCCGCCGCGCCGAATGGCACATCCCCGTCGTTCAGGTGTAGAAGGAGCGTGGAGACACGAACGACATGCTCGATCGCGCGCGGAGGAAGCGCCGCGCCCGTGCTGGAGAAGAATCGCGCCGCCCCCGGCTCAGGCTCTGCACTGCACTGCACTGCATGCAAGCGGCGGCGGCAGGAGGATTGGCAGCGTGGCAGGGCGAACGTTGCGGCGGCGCAGTGCGTGGAGACAAGGCTTTATTCCGGAGTGTTTGGAAGCTGCTCGGCATCGGCCATCGTGGCTTGATCCTTGTGCGCTGCGCGCTAATCGGGCATTTGTCTCGCACGCACAGACACTGCGCTGCTAGCTAGGAATGGAATTCTAGCCAGCGTCGTGTGCTCAGAGCGAGACGCTGCATATGTGCCAGGAATGGAATTCTACCGTTTATTTCTGTCGCCTTCTCGAGCATGCTTGTGTAATTGATACAATTAATTCTCTATTTTTGCTTAAACTCATGCAGAAACCGTTCAACCAGGGTGGTGATCCGGTGGATACCAAATTTCAACCATTTTACTTAAAATATATTTTTATAAAAAATACTAACGAAAATAAATGTCATACTAGAATAAGTATTTGAAAAAATACTGTTTCAATTGTATTCTTTTATTGGCGGAAGGAGTATGCAGTAACTACAGTAGACTACCATCCTTCTATCCCAAAAAATGGTGGTTGGAACTTTTCGTATCTATAGGTTTTGTTTAAAATAATAAAAAAAAAAAAATCGCAAAAAGCGACATATAAATTTGAAAGAAAGGAGTAGTATTATAGTCCAAATAGCACTTTTTACTAATCTTATGAAATATTTCTTATGAGTGATTATCCAGAATGAATTGTGACCTGTGAACTTAAAGAGCTACTCCTGATTCACTTTCCATACACATTTTTTTATATAAAAAATTTCGTAAATGGAAAGTAAATCCTATATATAATATAATATAGAATCTGAATTAGAAAGAGCTCTATAAAAATGTCTTTAAAATCAAAGAAGAGAGGTGAAGGAATGGCGCTCAAATGATTGTTCAAGGAGGCGGGACATACGCATGATACTCTCTTGGAACTCGCGAGCATCTACGCCATACGTCTGATCGTCTGTTCGAAGTAAGAAAATGCAGCTAACCAATTTGATGACCCGTTTTCTTTCTTCCATTTCTTCCTTCCTCCCTTAATCAAATTTGAAGACCATGATCAGTTGCAGCAGTACGTAGTACCACGCCGCTACACAAATGTATTGAACGGGAAATTTCTGTTCCAATTAGCCAGCAACAAACCACGGCCCAATTCAGATAGGAATTTCTCTGTGGAAAAAACCTCGTTCCACCGATCTGTGCGATGATCCGAGAAAACGTCATGTTTTTATACACAAGATCTTGGCAACTACAAACGGATAAACCACATGATATTTAAACCATTTTGTATTTTAATTGCTGACAGTGCGTGCCACAAAGGGAACCACTTTCAGATTCAGATGAGAAATGTTATTATACAATGCTTAACAATACATTTCTCTCGATAAAATTTCCTTTTTTAAAAAACCTGTTGAATCCCAAATGGAAAATCATATGTCACGGAGGGGCCCTCACAGGGGCAAATTATAAAATAAAAAATCCGGCAGGGGGGTGTGCGGTGAGCAGCACAGAGCCAGTGAGCCCGAGCACCTCCCTCGGCGCCCTACAAATACCCCCACCCCCGCCGCTCCTCTTCTTATCGTGTGACCTCCCCGATCCCCAGCTGAAGCGCCTCAAGCCTTCCACTTCCACCGCTGCGCCAGCCTTCTCCTCCCTTAGCCCCTCCCAAAGGACAAGTCTGCGGGAGAGTGCGATAGATAGACAGGAAACCGATCCGAGACACCATCAAAACGAGCGAAAAAATCAGTCCGAAACCCAGGTCGGACGCGCGTTAGAGTCTCCAAAGCTTATCGCTCCACTCCCCGCCGCAACCCTCCTCTGCATCCTCCTGTGCTCGTCCTCAACTGCACAAGGTTGACGAGCAAGTCACCCAAAAAATATAAAAACACAACCTGTAGCTGCACCAACGTAGAACCGTCAACCTGAACTGCACTTGCTGGAGACGGCTCACTTGCCGAGGACAAGCAGGGGAGACATGGCACTGACAGTGTTCGAGACCACCGAGCAGCAGCTCCTCCCGTGCCAGCAGGCTGCTGGCGATGGCGGCAACAAGGCGGCCGCTGCAGGCGCCGAGAAGTCTGCCGTCATGCTCAAGGAGATGGACCACGGCGGCGTCAAGGAACGGCCGGAGAGGGACGACATATGGAACATGATCCAGGCGCAGAAGCCGCCGCCCGCCGCCGCCGCGCCCAGGCAGGCGTACGTGCACCCGCTCGTGCGCCGCTCGTCCAGCCTGCTGACGCAGAAGAGCCTGGAGATCTGCACCGAGAGCCTCGGCTCCGAGACCGGCTCCGACGGCTTCTCCGACGCCGACGGCTCCGCCACCGACCGCTCGTGCCCGGGCTCCGACGACGAGCGCGGTGGGGAAAAGCTGGCCCCGCGCCCGCCCCGCCCAGGGCGTTCCCGCCGCCGCTGCCGTCGCTGGCGCGCCGCAAGGTGGAGTCCACCATGGAGATGAGGCAGGAACGCCAGGACGGCCGCCTGCTCGTCAAGGTCGTCCCCGTGGCGTCGTCCACCCTGTTCCGCGCGCAGCGCAAGGGGCGCGCGCCTGCTCCTGTCGTTCGCGGACACGGCCCCCCCCCGCCCCCGCCCCCGCCACGGACCAGCCAGAGACCGAGCAGCAGCAGCAGGCCGACGAGGAGGACGAGGAGGATGAGGTCGAGGTCGTGGACGGGGAACGGTCGTCGAGGTGAAGGTGAGCGCGCAGCCGCAGGCGCGCAGCGGGAGTGGCCCGCGGGTGCACCGTTCCGCGCTCGTCATCAACAAGTTCGTGGGCGCCGAGCCGGTCACCTCCTGCGAGATCGACGACGACGGCGCCCCCTCCACAGGCACAGCACCCGGTGGCGGCGAAGACCCCGAGGCGCGCCACTGGGTCTACCACCACGGCGGTCGCGGCACTGGCAGCGGCCTCGGCTCTGAGCGCTACTGCCGCGCCGCCGGACAATGACGACGACGCCGTCCCCGGCGCCACGTGCGGCGAGAACAAACTCCTGATGACGGCGAAGCGGCACAGCAGCAAGGAGGAGCTGATGAAGCACATGCGCCGGTGCAGCGGGCAGCTGAGCCCGTCGCTTTTCGTTTGGGAGGGGTGCATCGCAACCTCCTCCTGAACCCGCCGCCGCCATCGCCGACCCGCGTTCCATTCCATGCAAGAGTGCTCTGTTTGTTTTGCAGCAGCCGCTGCTGTCCGTAACGTAATGCTGTCGTTGTTACGTGCTAGTAGTAAGTGAAGATCGTCACGTGATTGGTTTAGCCATTGGTTTGGCATGTCACTGCTTGTTGTATCTACTACTAGTGCCATTTGCATTTGCATGCTTCTGCTACTATTAGTGACGACCGTTGTTTATGAATAATATGAACTCTCTTATGACCTATGTGTGTGCTTCTTATTGAGTCTGTGCTTTTTAGAATTTGTACAAGTCAAACTAGATTAACTTTGATCAATTCTATAATTAATAATATCAACATTTATATATCTAACTAGAGTATATTAATAAATGTTAGTTTTTTATATGACTTTGGTTAAACTTTAAATCATTTGACTCTTAGATTTTCCCTTTTAGATGGAGAGAGTACTGTGGAACATCTTTTCTCTCAGTCGATAGTTATCCTGATCTCCTCAAGAGCTTCTTGAAAAAAAAATAGCGCAAGGAATCTGGATATATTGAGTAATTGGGATAATGGGAATGAGCATGGACGCAGGGGGATACTCTGTAGCGCGGAGATCTGAAGATAAGCATATCAGCACATAATGTCTCAATTCAGTTGAAATGTTTTACATACTTTTATCAATCGATGTATCTACATTCTTTAATACTACTATATTTAGCTCAAACTTTAGCTTAAGTACATCATATTCTATATTATAGGTCATAAATCTAGATGTTGGCTCTAGTTTTGATCTTATTAGCTGCCGTAAATTTTTCTTCTAGATTCTAAATTGAAATGTTTAGTGTTTACTGCAACTTTTATTTAAGATATGATTTTATGTTTTATTAAAGATACATATTCTGTGAATGTGCTCTTAATTAATACAATGACATAACATATGTTGAATTTTCTCTACCAATTTTTCCTATTAAAACAGACATCTTACAATTAAGTTATTGGTGTAGATATATTGTATATTTTCACAAAACATATAAACTTACCTAAAGCAACAACTTACCTAAGGTATTGTCACAAAGTATTAGTATAATTCAAAATTAACTACCGGTGTCATTGATACTTTTCTTTAAGAGGACAATATTTATATTTACTAAACTATAGAAATATACTTACCAATCTTGCATGCATGTATACTTGGTCTATATGTTGGTGAATACCATATGTGGTTATTACTTTGAACAACCTTAATTTATATATTGACCGTGGTAGACATGGGTATTTTTTTTTTAGGGAGTGTCTAGTTATCTGTTGACAAACGTATTGAAAAATGACAGATTTAGTAACAAAAGAAATTTGTCCACGGATAAATAGCAAAAGTGTTTGAAAAATGTTTAGATGAACTTAAGATTTATAATGATAGATGTTAGCAACTTATTAATGGCAAAGGTGGGCTATTTTGATGCCAATTTAGGGGTTACTTTAGATTATCTATTATAATGTCATGCATGGAAAATTTCAATCTAGATTTAGGGGTTTGTTTATATTATCTTCCATGCTAGTAATAACTGTGGGTAATTTAGATGTTTTTAGGTCATTTTTTTTTTTTTTTTTTATTGTATAGGTCGGTAGTTTAGATGTAGCCATGTAGGGTTACTTTATGTTTTTTTTTTTTCTAATGCAAAGTATGGGTCTCAATGATGATTAGAGTTTACCGAATTGATGATAAGATGTTTTCTTACTATTTATGCTTTTACTGCATTTTATAGGACTAATGGTCCACTAAGGAGCTTTAATTAGTAATAGTGAGACCTGTGGAAGTTTGATTTGCAATTTATGACTGTAAAGTTTTATAGATACTACTGAAATTGAGGCAGACAAAAATGATTCTGAATGCTGGCATCCCCAAAAGCCGTCGCTTGGCCGACCAAACAAAACTGATTATCATGTAAGAAAGTTACCAAAAATAGGGTGTAGGGAGCATCATTGTGTCTTCCTAGTTCTTAGTCTTGAAATGGTCACATATAACATCAGCCACCAATGGTTATTCACCTTGAACCCACTAGTTAAAGACTCAAATTAAGATGCCAAATTCACCAATGCACTACGTTTTTTTCAGAACAGTTTATGAGAGGGAAGGTTAGGGGAACCGGAATCGGGATCAGAATCGGAATGGGGATCGATCGGGGATGCTGCGAGGGAGTGGAATGGAATCGAATGTCCCCGCAGGTGCCACCTTACGTGTCGAAATTACGCCGCCAAAGGGCAACGAAATCCGGGACCAAAGCCAGAAAACCCAGTGGAATAAAGGGCTCCTTGGCGTGATGAGAGATGGCGATCTTTTCATGTCGATTTCGGCCTGCGAGTAAGAGTGGGGTGACGCTAATCTCCATGCGCGCGCGCGGCTCGCGCTCTCAGTTAGCCGCTACGCGATCCACTGTGTATGCCTGCATGCGAGATTCTGACGGCGATGCAAGAGTTATCTGGAACTCGATGGCCGCAGCCGCGGCGCGGCCCAATCTTTTCTCTGGAGATGACAGCAAAAAGATCTGAATTCGGATGCTTCACGAGGCCGGCTGTCGCTCCCGCTCCCTGGTAATGCGATGCGATCGAGTACATACTCCAATCCGTCAGCTAAAAGACACGATGACACTGTCCAGTCGCCTGTTCAGGTCCATTTCAAGCATTTAAAAGCAAGTTACGAGACATACATATATGCCGGCCGGGACAACTTGCATTCGCATGGCGCTTTCGAATTTCCATCCGGAGCAGGACGACCCTATCGAGCACGATATATTCCATTTCCGTGCAATATGAGTATAATTTACATTACAGTACAGGGTTAGGCACAGCAATTAGCATGGACCAGTAATATATAAATGGATGGATGTGCTGCCATGGTTTTGGTTTTGCTAGTTTTGAGGTCAAAGGTTCTTGGCTCATGTACGCGCTTGCCCACAGATTGCACTAATATTTAGTATGATATCTGCCCTTTTAATCACGTACATCGACTTGAATTCGGTCAGAAAAAAGGCTAGTTATGGTATGTATAAACTATGAAACCTTACCTTTGCAGGGCTAATTCGAATGGAATATAGCTGAAAGAGATGGAGCGACAAACGGTATAGATTGCGTAAGGGCTAAGTGACGGCTTTCGACGGCGAGCTTTTGGAATTGGAGAGCAACATCAGAGCAATGGATGGTGATAACGAACTCCTACTCGAAACAGTACAGCAGCAGGAATGATTTCGCAAAGCTGTTTTTGGAAACAAAGGCATGCTACTGAGTACTGACTGACATGGGCGGCCATCAGTAACAGATGCACAGGAGAGCACCAAGTCCTATCCAGGACCCCGATTGCACATGATATAAAAAGTCAAGAGGGACAGGATCTAACATCTGAGAGGGCACGATTTTGCCTGTACTAAACATGTCTTAGTCGTAGTGTGGAGTTAACCAGAGGCGACATCATGATCAATTGTTCAGACTGAACTGAAAAAGCCAATTTTCTGAACATTACCGGTACCTTTCTACCATCGTTAATAAACAAAAGAATACTCAAAAATGAAAGTAAATTGGATGTGAAAGATAATGTTCTTGGCGAGAATAAAATAAATGAATAAAAATGCACTAGAAGGTAGGCCAGGTTTGTGGGAATCAGGCTAGGAGCAATATTCAGTAGTGCATGCCCCATTACCCTGCAATAACAACAGTCTGGTTCTGGTTATGTACGAGCCAAAACTAGCACCAGCCCATGGAAAGGCACCGGGGCCAAAAAGGCGATCAAAAGAAGCAAAGGCGATCCAAAAAGAAGCAGCTGTGGAGCGTGTAAAAAAAAGCGGGCGGGAGGAACAAAAGGAGAAAAGGCTTATGCCTCCGATGCTGGCCACCTGCTTTAATTTTTTGCCAAATTCCAGCCGAATAAACACTGTCCCCATACTATACTTGAGGATAGAGAACCATTTCGGCAGTACTCTAGTCCTATACCTCTTCTTCCTTCACACAGGTGATGTTGTAGAGTGCACAGTAGGTTTGACATTCTCTTGTATTCTATTCCATCCATTCCAAATTATAAGACTTTCTGGCTTTTATAGATGTATTTCCTTTACTATATATCTAGTTATACACTATGTCTAGATACAAAGTAAAGAAATGTGTCTAGAAAAGCCAAAAAAATCTTATACTCCCTCTGCTTCGAGAAAACATGCAACTATGGGTTGCGTCTTGGGATAAAGTAGCTCATGACCAAGTTTCTAGCGAATACTATTCATATTTATAGCTCTAAATTAATTTATTATGAAAATATATTTCATAAATAATCTAATGATATTTATTTAGTATTGTAATTATTTATAGTTTTTTATCTATAATTGATCAAACTTGGTGGATTTAAATAAGGTATAGAATTGGAACGGAGTGAGTAATTTGGAATGGAGGTAGTACAGTGTTAATTTCGGGACGTCCGTATTGTAACCCCGCTAGGTTATCATCAGACTCCAAATGGAATCCTTTTTATGCATGCATGGTACCCAAAAGGAACATGGCTCATGAGCTGATCGTCCAACACCTGTGCGGCTGTGCGTCACTTTGCCTTATTGCACCAGGACAAATCCAACTGGAAATGCAATATGTCGGAACAAACACTACTGAAAACACGCAGCATCAGAGCAAGACGGGTATCATAATCATCAGCAACCAAACCAAGGAAAGCTCCTTTGATCACGTCGTCTTTATCCTCCTCGTTCACGCGGCTAATGGAATGGCAAAGCTTCCGCGACTGTCCCGGCCGGCATTGGGGAATAAGATCCACGCATGGATCGTGGATATGTGCAGAGGGTCAGTGTCTGGCCACCAATCTTTCCGGTGGTTGGCCGTGGCCGGGAGCTGTGAGAGCTGCCGGACTACCGATTTGTGCACATTGCGGCGAAAAATCAAAAGCTCTCGGTGTTCGCGCGCAGGAGAGTGTGCAGGTTTGGGCCATTGCCGGCAGCCTTTCCTGGCTGCTGGCTGATGCACCCGTGGCCCCCGTTGATCTCCCAATAGTCTCACAGTTATGGTAATGGCGGCCTTTCGTGCAGCTGCTTTTGCGTTGTCCATGATGCCCCCCAGCCCCCTCCCTCCCTCCTTTTAGCTTAAATAAAGGTCATTCTAAGTCAAAACATATGACCAAAATTATAGTGGAAGCTTAAAGATTTGAAGTTATAGGGTTAAGAATGGAGATGCTGGACAATTCCATTACTCCTTCTGTCTTGAAATTAAGAAAAGGCATTCAAACGATTTTCAGATAAAATAAGGAGCCCGCTATAAAACCAATTTAGCCCTCACTAGTTAGGATAGAGGGTCACTTTTCTTGGTTATTAAAGGACCCCGAATAGAATATATTTTGATATATATTTAAACCCTGAATCACTTGCATTTCTAGATAGAGAGAGTATTTCCAAATATCTAATTGGCTGCCTTAATTTTCGAGATAAAGTCTCGCTTTGTTTTCTTTATTAAACGTGCCTGCTTGTGCGTAGTTCTTTATGTGGACACGCAGTAGTGTGGTTCGCGCTGAAATTTCAACACATGCTCAACCAAAGTGCGCCCGCATGAAAGTTCATTATAAAATTTCGAGCTTAAAAAAGGTCAAGTTCATGTCTCATTTTAATTTGGACATGTAACTGAGCTTGAGTCACACCCACAAAGGTTGTCTAGAATCAATTACAAAATAACCAAACTTTTACAAGCTCTTTTTTCTCAAAGACGAAAGCTTTAACTCTGCCTTACTGTTCTGTAACATAACTAAAACATAATCAGTGTACTCCCTAGTCCCTGAACTATTTAGGACAAATTAGTATGACAGATAAAAGACCATACTACCCTTCATTATTAACTAGAGTAGTTGCACAGCGATCGGTGATTGTTTCAATAACACACCAACTATTTGCACTTATGGAGTACTAATTAAACACATCCAACTATAAAAACTCAACACGGGATTGAGAGATAGGAAGGGTGCTCTAAATGTGTAGAGACTTGGAGAAAAATAAATGTACTGATGACGATACAACCTCCTATATATTGATTTGTTGATAGACAAATTCATGAGCTAAAAATCTATTTTGTTCATGAACAAAGGGGGTAGTAGTCACCGCGTGGCAAACGCGGAGAGCGACCCAGCCCTCAAAAAAAAAACAACAAGGGGGGTGGTTGGTTTGTTTAATATAAGGACGTAATCACGCCCAACAATAACCAACACAGCTCACTGAGCCTCGCATCAGTGAACACAACAACTAAACTATGCGGCGCGTCCTACAACAACTCCGTCAACTGGGAGTAAGCTTTTATAAAGTATCATCGGTTCACTTCTATATTTGTTGGAGTACTTTAAAGCTAGGTTAGCGATCCTATTTTCCCAAAATGACCTTATTAATTAGCATTCAGCTAAGCAACCAGGTGTTGATGTAGTCCATAAACAAAGGCATCATTTTCCATTAACTCAGCTAGCCTTTAGAGCTACCAGTGGCATAAGTCCATGGCCTAGTGCGGACTACCTCGCCTCCGAGCCCACCATCTTTCTGAAAAGAAGATTGAGAAGGGGGAAAATGCAACAAGGTTGAACGCCCACTTGCTCGTCACGCAGTTTACCGGCACCTGACATGTGTGAGCAAAGCTGCAAATCATTCGACACTAGAGGGAGAAAAGCTCTGAAATAATTCGTGCCTTTTCCTTTTCCATGCATGTGGTGCAATTTCCGGCCGGTGATCTCCATCATCTCCTATAGCAAGCTAACCAACCAACCAACTCGTGCTGATGGACCTGGGACCTGGACTGGTTGCTTGCTTTGCTCACATCACCCTCGTGGACGTGGTCTCGTGGAATGCGGCCGGCAGGCGGCTGGCTGCCTACAGGTTCACCACCCGGGAGACTGGCCTGGCTCACGGTTCACGGGGCGACCGGCCGGTGACGCGAGGAGAGCCAACCATGGATGGCGCCCGTGCGCGGGTCGGTGTCCGTGTTTTCTAAACACGTCGGGGCCCCGGCGTGACGAACGTGACGAACGCGCGCGCGATGGCTTGATGGCCTCGGCTTTGCGTCTGCGGGAGGCCCACAGAGGGACCGGGATCACCTGGACGGTGCTGCTGGCCCTCCCCGGCCCCTCCCGGCCGGCCGGGGTACACAGGCAGAAGGCGACGCCGACGCATGGTCTGTGCCCGTCTCGCTCGCACAAAAGGGCTTTAATAATTTCTTTCAAGGGATAATTGGACAAGGACATCGGACGGCGTCTCAGCATGGGCTCCACTGCGCAGTTAACAGACTGTCATCGGGTTGGACGTCTGGCGCGGCACGGCATGATATAACGTTTCTAGACGAAAGAGCTGGCCAACTTGTTGCGCCTACTCTACGCACACCATGGTCACCACATATGTTATACTTCAACATACAATTTTATTATTATATATCTAGACAGATCGTATATCTAGGTGTATAAAAAAACTAGGTACCTAGAAATGTCAAAACGAACCGTTTGGGTCGAACATCTCAACAGTTTTACAAAAAGTTGTGATTTGCCAAGTCACAAAAATATATGCAAAAGTGAAAAAACTGTGTTCTCCAATAGTTTTGCAAATTTAGTTTGACAAAAAGAAAAAAAAAGATAATATGCATCATGCAAGTAGGGAGATAATTTTATTTTCGCGGTCAACACGCAACATGCAAGCAAGGAGAGGATTTGTCAAGTCTCTCCTAGCTTGGCATATGTGCCAAGTTGAGGATGGTTTATGCCAAATTGCCCAAAATGCCAATCAAATTGCAAAACTATTGAAAACCATTTTTTTTCATGTTTTTGACAAATTTGAAGAATGCAAACCATATTTGCAAAACTGTCGGAGTTGTTGTCCATCTAGTTTTAGGAGTCATATATATATTTGTGGACAGTTTGATCATGCAAGGGAATGTGTACCGTGTACTGATGGCGAACAAATCAGAAGCAGACTTGGGTGCCTTCAGATATCAGATATAACAGAAGATATCGGTTCTGCTGCTGCCTTCGGCTTGTGCTGCATGCAGCTATATTACCTAATCAAACTTCAGGTTGGGCCAACAGAAAAACGACGTTTCAGTGGTTGGCCCAAGCCCGATCCTGGTCTAATGTTGGGTCAAATTTTTTTATCCCACATTCACTCAACCAACATGTTGAGTCGGGTTGAATTATTTCTCAGATTTTCGTGTTAGATTAAGTCTTATCTTAGATTAAAAAAAAATGCATGTACTGACTCAAAGATTGATACGATTTGAAATCATGGCCTGAACCTACCAATGTTTTAGTCGAGTCAGATTGCTCGGGTGGTGCGGCCATGAATGGCCCTATCTGCATCTGCGTCCCTATGTGCTGTGCCATACTATGCTAGCTATACCTTGCGCAACTGCAGCCTGCAGCAATCTATTCTGATCACGCTGATTACAGCCTTTTTATGTAATGTAATAGTGACAACAGCACTGTAATGTTCCTGTATGGGCTTTCGAGGATTCAGGTGCATGCATGCGACTGCCAGCTTCTACGGCATCTTTAACTGTTTCAGTTGAGTTCACGTTAGCGGCCGACAAGTAAAGACAAGTTGATTTTCCTCTAAATTTTTTTTTTTTTTGAATTGCAGTCAGTCAAATGCCAATACTAGCTGAGCACCTCCTATCCATGTTCAATGGTACATCGACCCTATGTGATACATGCCTTTTCGGAATATCGCGGGCAATTTTCATTCATAAATCATGGCATCATCTAGTGAAAAGTACATCAATGACGACAAATGATACATATATCAGCATTACTTACATTAAAATGAAACAAAACAGTAAAGAGACGAGCCTGTCAACATTCACTTCAGTAGGTTCTTTTACAACTGAAAATTTTGCATTTCTTTCCAGTAAAATCTTCAGACTGATGAGTACATCAACCCAAATCACTCTAGGTAGCAATACTGGTAAAATCAGTTCTGTTCACTGACTACACTGGAGCCCAGTGGGCATAATTAAACCTTATCGCCTTCAGGGCCAGCACAACATTGTGGTGACACGAAAGATCGCCGGTCACTATCAGTTATTCTTTGATTGCTGACACCAATATCATTTTTCTCAATTGCGCTTTACTGGCCTTTGCACATACGATTTGTTTGGATCTTCAGTCTTAAGTTTGGGGGTTTGATTTCACCTTTCCGTGCCTGCACAAAGGAGGTTCCGTTACAAATTCATGGATTCATGGATAGGAAGACACTACTTGCCATATGCACTTTCTAACCTTCTTTCCTGTCTTCATGAAATCCCTCCAGCTGGAGACCTACAAACCCAAAATCCATTGTATTAGGCAGTTGGTATGTTTGAGCAAAGATAGCTGCAGTATATTACAGCTCACAGCGAATGAACTTTATGGTGTGAGCCCGACCTTAGTGACAAAGCTGAAAAATCACTGTAACTCGTCATGAATGCATCTCTGAATCTATGTCCCACTCTGATGCAAAGTGGAGGATCCATGATGAGGACCAAGGGAGGGCTAAATAATGAAGATTTAGGGCTAGAGCTAGAAACTAATGGTGATTAACAGTGAATTAATGAAGAAATCCGGCTCACAGGGGGCTGTAGCCCCTGCAGCCCCCTTTGGATCCACCCCTGATGATGCACTTAGGTTAGGCTACAGCCGCCTACAAGTATTCAAAAAGTAACATAGTCCTCTGATCCTTCAACCTTGCATTATTGCCTTGGAGTTGGTATTGATGAAGAATTCTCAATGTTGTACTAAATGACAAGGAGTCAAGGATGCTAACCACTTCATGCTATTTAGACTTGAAGAGTCAGAAATGGCAGTAGTACGTCACTAGAAAAATACTCCCTCTAGTAAAAAATACTTGACACATTTGACTTTCAACTTTTCAATGCATATCTTTGACCACTAATTTTCTAGAATATATTCTGAAAATCATTTGAATTGAGATTTTGGAAGTATTTTTAATACAGATCCACACATATAATATAACCAACATGTTTCCAAAATATAAATAGCGTAATAGTTATTTGATGTTCGTATTTTTTAAGGTTTGACCAAATCTAGCCATAAACAACATGTGTTTGTGGCCAGAGGTAGTAGGCTGTACTGTAGGCCACAAAAATCCAGGGAGTAAAGGTAGCATTTGAGGTAGTATCAGCTACTATGCAAAATATATAGCACCAGTACTGCGTTATGCATCATGATCCTTCTTCTTTCCAGCTTTTGGTACATTTTTTTTTAAGTATGGGTAAATAGACCTAACTTTTTTTGTGCTGACATGTCAACAGAACGTGAGCATAGCTAACATTGTGAAATTTCTACGTAGAATAGAAGACTGCAAACATACCCGCTGGTCTCTGGTTTCCTCCCATTTCTCTTCATGCTCTCTCTTCTTCTTCCACATCTCTTTTGTTTCCTCCTCGTCCTTCTTAAGTCTTCCTTCTTCCTCTGATATCTGTGCAATGCCCAAATGAATATAGCTCATCCAACAAATTTGTTTCTTAAAAAAGATAACATTAGGGTTTAAAACACTATACCCTCATTTGCATTTTCTCCGACGCCATTCTTTCTCTGTCAAAATTTCACGTACTTTAATTATTAACTGCTTCTGAAATTCATCCGATCGTTCAAACTGTTCTTCATATTTTCCCTGCATGCATGCAAGCAAATCATTAGGGGTTCTGAATTGTGGAAGATGCATGAAATCCAAAAGATATATCATAGATTTCGCAGAGCCGAACTATTATCATAACATTTTTTTAATATCCGACTACTGAACCATGCAGATGATGTTTGCAAAATCAAACAGCTGATCACATGCACTGTGCATTCATTAGAGATTTCAACAAATGAAGTTTCAGATACATGGAATATTTTTGTTTATGGATAGATGTTTTTCTCAATTTTGCAAAGTCAATCAAAAAGTCACATCACATCACCTTCAATAAGATTGCCTTACCTCATCTACTTGAGATTTGATCTTGGGCCTTTGTCTTTCTTAAGCTCCTTTTTCCGCTTTGCCCTCAATTCTTCTGTATTTTTCAACACAAAGGAACATAAAATGATAAAATTTCTTCAGTTGACTAAATCATTATTGTCAATAAGGTATATAAAAAGATCAATTCACACCTTTTGCAGCAGTAACTTGGTCAAGAATGTAGCCTCTTTCCTGTGGATCAAGCAGGAGCTGTTGTGCTTTTGCCAGAGCTATACCATCAAGTGAATATATATCAACAAACAAGGAAAAGAGCTATACCAAGTCACTATCAGTGGTTCTATAGCAGATTTAACTACAGAAGTCCAGATCTTACAAGAAGAGGAAGTGCAACAGTCCAATATCTTTTCTCTAGAAAAAACATAAGCCATACAGGAATACTCAAAATGAGCAATCCTAGGTTAACACCTTATTAGCAATATGACTTAATGAGCAAAACTAAAAATGCACAGCTCCCATTTCTAAGATTATTTCTTTGTTTTTAATTATTTGAAAAGTTAATCTGTGCCTTACTGTGGATATCAGGTATTCATCCAATTAAATCCATCTCCAGTTCTTTTCTAGTATGAATTACAAACTCATGCCCCTTTCCCCAACATGAAAATTTATAAGCCTAGTCATGCTGATGTTCTACATTTCAAAGTTATTTATTTATCCCAATTTGAAGGATATAAAGAATTACCAACAGGACCCAATTTGAAGGATATAAAAAATTACCGAATTACCAACCGGCATGTGTTCCTTGATCTTGACGGTTTATAAATTGTACAAATCATATTTCAAAAACAAATCCACATATGCCTTACAGCAATATAATGTGATATCATTTCTGAGCATGACAATATAATGAATTACTGTAGCACTTTTGCTTCTCATGTGCTCCGGTAATTTCATTACCAGCTCATTTTAGTACCTGCAAAAGCTTCTTGTGCCTGAGGATGCTTGCATTTATCAGGATGGACCAACAATGACAACTGCAGAAAGCACGTGAAACAAAAAATATTAGATCTAGACAAAAAATAAATCAAGTGAAAAACTTTATAAATTAATCAATGTCTTTATACCTTCCTGTATTGCTTTTTTCACCTCATCTGGTGATGAATCAAAAAGACAACTTAAGATGCTTTCGAAGGGGTTTAACTTGAAGCAACCAAGTATCCTGATAAATTTGGAATGTGTCAGGATACAGAACTATTGTTGAGATGAAAATAACCAAATAGCTTGATATTTCAATTGATCCATTAGTTTAAGTTGAAAATATTCACTATTTCCCACATATCCCTGCTATTACAAACTTTGAAGCTTTGTTACGTTTGTTCCAAAAACAGGGTAGTCTAGGCATGAAAGATTTCTAAACAAGGATTGCAAGAATAATATTATAAGACTAATTAACTTTATGATGGCAATTCACAACCAAAAAAAATCACTGCCACAATTCATTCAGACAATTAGAAAAGATTAAATTTAAATTCGAGCATAAGGTCAGTCATCCAACTGCTAAAGTCTAGCTCCTGCCAACCAAACTTGAACAGTTCCAACGCTCTTCTACTTAACTCACACACCAGCGACCGCTCAAACCGTACATTCTGTGTATTCTATGGCTATACCAGGATATAATCATTGCATAAGGAAGTGGCAAGAACTAATTTCCTGTACAACGGTTTCCACAGAAACATAATAAAACCCACGCGCTTAGCACGGTACGGAGGCAACTAGAACAAGCGAACGACCGTACAAACGCAACCTAGGGTTCATTCGAGCTAAAGGGTTCTCCCAAATCTCAGCGAGGACTTGTCGCCCAGCCAGTTGCTACATCCACTAGGCCGCACAATAGAGACGAAAACCCCGAAACGAATGGGATCTGAAGCTACATGACGAGCAACGGTGATTTGCAACGAAAGGGAACCGCCGTGGAGAAGATGGGGAAGGGAGGGAGAGAGGGGAAGAAGACCTGAGCACTTCGTTGTCCCGCTCGGCCTCGCTGACCTCCGCGAGGAAGCTCTTGAGGAGCTGGTCCTCGTCGGCCTCCGACGACCCCATGGAGGGGGCGGTGGGGTCGGGGTAGGGCCGGGCGGGCCTCGGGCGCTCGGCTGGGCTTTGGTTCGGGGAGGAAGACGGGCGAGACCAGACCACAGCGTGGTGCGTGAGCGTGACAGCGTCGCGCGGGGAAGGATGGAGTCGGTGGCGGACGAAGGAAGGGTTCGGATTTGTTGTGCTCCCCTGGTTCCCGGCGTCCCGCACTCCCAGTGTGTGCCGGGCTGCCGGCGTGGGACAGTGGGCCTCGGCTGAGTGGGCCGGATATTTTGTAGGCTGTAGCCCATCGTTGTGCTTGAATTCCAATCATTTGACATTCTCAAGCGTTGTTTGGAGCATCCTTTATCCTGTGTTCTTGTTACAACTCTATTTTTCAGCGATTTTAAAAGCAATTTTGATCGACGGGCGTGACACCATTAACAGTCTTACATAATGCCACATTAGTTACAAGGGGAGGTAAATCGAGCTATCAGGTGGCCAATTAGATTTTATCCAAAAGAAATTACATTTAAAAAAAGGATTATCCAAAATAAATCTAAAAAATGCAAGTGAAACCAAAGCTAGGCGACAGGATTATCCTTTGGGGGATGGATACTTGCGTAACAAATGACTTAATTCGTTCAACTTGGGGGCCTAGTTAAAGAGTATGCAGCTCATTGATGAAGACGACTCCATCACTTGAAGGTGGACGGGAACTGTGAGTACACAGCAAAATCGACGTACAACATCCAGTCTAAGAGTTGCATTTGTCGCCGGACAACACGGAAATTGGACTGTTTTAATGAATCAACCTTGTTGTATCCTGTTGACTAAGGAACGTACAATAAGATTATTACAGCTTGCAACCTTTGCCAAGAATCCCACCAATCAAATTACTACCAATAATCAATATATATATGTATGTATATGCATAACTGAAGGCACCCACATGTGACATGCCACGATGGTCCGGCTGTCCATGACCTTCAAATGTGCTGCTTTGCCGCAATGCCGCACCGCCACGGACGGGCGCCGCGCGCCATCGCACGCGCGCGCGTGCGGCTTTTATTGATCTGGTTGCAACAACTACTGTGTGTTCCTAGTACCAACCGCCGCTCCTGTCGGAGAACGACGCCGGCTACAGGCCGTCGTCGGGCTTGTGTAGGATCTTGGCCGCGAGCACTGCCGACTCGATGACCCCGCGTATGACGGACGCCGTCTGGCCGACGTCGCACTCGTTCCCCGGAACGTCGGCCCCGCCGGGCTCACCCTGTCCAGGCAGCTCAGCAGGTTCTCGTTGCACCGCGTGTTCAGGTAGTCATCTGCGCGAGCGGCAAAACCAAGAAAAAAAAAGACGATCAGCAGCGGCCGGGCAGTCAACGGCAAAAAAGCGGCACTCGTAGACGACGGGTCGTCGTCGTGGCGACACATGTATGCCGCGACCACCACTCGTCGAGTCGTTGTGCACTCGTTCGGTGCGCTCGATCGAGTGCGCACCAGTCGACGGCCGGCGCGGCCCCGGGGAGATATCAGATACAGGGGCCCGTCGGCTTTATCATGCGCACCGACGCGTGCAAGCGACGCCAACGTGCCGGCCGGCAAGGACGCGAGCGCCGCGCGCACGGCGCACATGTCGGTTGGCCGCGACGCGCCGACGCAGCGGTTGGCCTGCTGCTTGCGTTGTGTTTAGTCTAATCTTATCTGGTAGCCCTGCACTGGTTTCAGATTGTGTTAGGTGGCGTGTCAGCTCGCCAAGACCCGGCGTGCAGCCGGTGGCGGAAACGGGAGCGGCCCTGACCATTGTTCTGCTCTTGGGCTTTCGGTTTCAGAAGAAGAACGAACGAGGAGCTGGGAGAGTGAGTGAGAGTGCGTACTGTTGTGGGTGGCGACGCAGTGGTCGTGGACCATGCAGCAGGCGTCGAGGGCGTCGCAAGGCTTCTCGCCGGGGCAGCCGCTGTACAGGATCCCGCAGTACTTCCGTACCTCAGCAGCGGCGGGACTTTCGTGTTCAGGGACAGGGTGGACCAGAGAGAGAGAGAGAAAAAAAAGCGAATCAGTACCCTTTGCCTGCCCAACTGGAAGCTGAAAAGCAGCCGGCTTCAGGTAAGCTTGTCCACCAGAAAAAAATTGTAGGCTACGCAAGCTCAGTCCGCTGCAATTGGAACTCAGCAAAGCAATCCGACCTTTCAGTTCAGTTTTGCTTTCTGGAAGAACAGCTGAACAGGACTACTAGCTTCTGTGAAACTGTTGGAACTTGGAGGGGAAGAGAAACGACTATTGCAGAGGTTGTCACTAATTGCTCACCTATGCAGAACGATGATTCGCACGTCCGGCTACAATGGCTGTCCTGTTGAAAACAAAATCCATGCATGGTGGTCGGACCGATCAGGTCCATTCCAAATAAAGCACTTGCAAAAGTTCAGACTCGGTCGGTTTCGCCATGGCTTACCGAAGGTGCTGTCCCGAGCAGGTCGCCGACGTTGAGGGCCTGTGACGCCGTCGCCAGCAGGAGGAGAAGCAGCAACGAACACCGGGAGAAGGCGAGAACGGATGCCATCCTCTGGTGTTCGTCTGCGCGTCTCGGCGAGGCGTGTGTGGTGTGCGCGAAAGAAATGGATAGGCAGCAGACTGGCAGAACGCGAAATGTTTGGTCTCTTTCCGGTGGGTGCCGGCCGTCTGGGTTATTATTTATACAAGCTTGAGGTGGTTGTGTGTGAGCTTGCAGAGCATGTGCTTGGTGAGGATATGGATTTGGGGACCTGCGTACTTGGGTTGTGGAAGTTTCGGCCGCGCATCCTACTGGGACAGGATCACATGAACATTGTGGTCACTTGCGGAGCTTTTGAACTTGAAGCAAAAGCTATACGGCAACGGCACCTAGAAAAACACTTGTCGTAGTACACCTGCATACATCTGAGCTAAATGTGTTTGCCTGTTTAATTGCGGGTTGGTGGCGTGATGCGGATCTCACGCTGCTGATGACAGATTGACAGGGTCATCTCGCTTGCAGGTCATAGAGTTGCCATGGCAGGAGGGGCACTGGCTGCCTGCACAAGTGGCTGGGCTGCTGTATTTTTTGGAGCCCTCTGACCTACGTCTCTGCTTCTCTGCTTTGGCATCTATTAGCATGATGATGCTGGTATCAATTATGCATGCTCACATGTGTTAAGACTTAAGACTAAAGACTCACCAAACAACTGATAGAATACGTGAGATTTGACCGTATGCTTTGCTTGCGGAGTCCATGTCTTTGCACCTATCCTGCTTACTCAAATGTTTTAGAAGCCAGATCAAACTGAAGCGCGTGGTTTGAGTGTCGTGCTGGATCATCAAGAGATGACTTCGCAACCGTAGAGCTTAGTCCCAACCGCTGCACATTGTCTAAATTTTGGTCTCTTGAGTACTCTAGAACGATTGGAACATTGCACCCGATTCATGTGAGATATGAAGCCAGTTTACGAACTTAGGCGAGTTGTTCAGGTGAGGACTGGAGACAGTCGTGTCAATCTTGGTTCCCTGTTCCGTAGCTATTTGTTCAATGGCTACGCCGCCACATCTCAGAGGCAGGGCCAGCCTCACTTAGGAACTGAAAGAACAGAAACACGCACACTACATATATAAACAAAAGAAAAGAAATGTAAAAAAAAAAACATCTTCTACTAACGAATTCCGCACGCACCCCTGATTCGACTAGGAACAAACGTGAGCAAAGACCGTTCTACCTCTGGAAGACAGCTGGTGAACCTGCATTCTTCAGCAAGGCCTTTGCAACGAAGCAAGGCGCCGACGTAGAAGTGGACACACCTCGACCAAGCATTCCACACTCCATTCAAATGTGTAACTTTGCACCTCCTTGAGCTATAAAAGGAGGGGCATGGCACCGCCGCGAGGTGTCGAATTCAGAATCGCAACACACACACAAGACACCGAACAACAACTCGCTCACACACTCACACTTTCGTACTCACAGAGACCTGGGAGCACCTCCCTCTCGACCAAGCTTGTATAACCCCCCGCCAATCCACAAATAAGAAATACGAGTACATCATGTGAAACCCATGGCCCAATGGGCCCTGATGATGGGCTGGGCCAAATGCATGAGTTACTGTAGCCAGGTGCTGATGCGGGTACTGTAGCATTCGGGGAACTGTAGCGTCGTGAATTTAGTACCAAATTGCTAGTTTGGGTGAGTGTGAACCAACTTAGAAACCCAAGCCAAGGACGCGTAGTGACCTTCGGTTAACCGTTTTGAGCCAAACGAGAACGGCGACCAGGTGGTGTTGCGGTAATGTAGCATTCGGGTACTGAAGCGTCGCGAATTTAGTACCAAACTGCTAGTTTGGGTGAGTGCGAACTAACTTAAAAACCCGGGCCAAGGACGCGTAGTGACCTTCGGTTAACCGTTTTGAGCGAAACAAGAACGAAAGATCAAGCGGGTTGCTACGGACACTACCGAATCGGCGATTTCCGTGAGGCACAAGCTCACGGGATAGCCCCCTTTACCCCGGGAAAGGCTTTCCGGGGGTAAATCACGGATATCGATCACGGGAATGTATGCACCGGAAATAACTCTTTCCCCGTGAACACCGACAATACCCCCGAAAGGGGGGGGGGTGGGTGTGGAACCCGTTATGGCCTACATGGCTGTTCCACAAAAACGGCGTTTTGGGATGATTTCCGTGAGCATAACGGAGTAGCTCACGGGATATCTGTCCTCTTTCCGTGAGTCGGGTTGCGCTCACGGGATATCTTTGGCCAATTTCCCGTGAGCCTCCTCACTCACGGGGAAAGTTTTGGTCTCTTTCCGTGAGCTACTCACGGAAATTGTTTTTTTTCTTTTTTTTTTTGTTCCAAAGACATAATAGACACATATAAATATATATATACCACATATATATGATCCAACCACATATATCACATATATAATCCATAATACCACATATATCACATAAAATCCAAGTTCAACCACATGTCCATGAGTGCAACCACAAGTTCACAAACTCACATAAAATCCAAGTTCACAAGTTCAAGTGCACAAGTTTTGAACCTAAATCATGACAAATTTACGACCACGGCCTCCAACCTTCCGAAGCGCGTTCCCAAGCGTCCGATTGAGATTGGTTCGGAGTTGGGTTCGAGGCATGAGAATTATCCCCGCACGTAGGCAAAAATAAATAATTAGAAATTTGTGAGACAAAATTCAAGGTAGATTCTATTAACTTGAAAAAAGAAGATAAATAGTTAGAAATTTCGGCACACCTCCCCGCACGGAGGGGTTTCCAACCCGCAAGAAAACAACGGCTCGATGGCCGACAACCACATGTCCACGTGCGCATCTCATGGTGCATTCAAAACTCCGGATCATATCCATTCACATTCATATATGCATATTTCGAAGTTACGGGAGACAAACTCACGGGAGAGGCTCCATGCGGTGGAGGGAAGATCGACGGCCGACCGTAGACGGGCGGTGGCGGGAAGACGGGCGGTGGGGCGAAGACGGGCGGTGGCGGGAAGGCGATCTCCGGTGGCGGTACACACCAACCTCGGCCACCAACACGCTGGGAGGTACGCTAGGAGAGCTTCCATGCTCTTCCGGTGTCTTTGCTCACCCTCTCTTTGCTCCTTTCGAGCCCTCTCTTGCTCCCGCCCGCAGCCCTTGCCCGCTCCCTCTCCTCGGCCTCCTCCCGTAAACTTCCTCTCTTCCTCTATCTCGGCCTATTTCAACACAAAGTTAGAACACGGAGAAAGAGTATGTAACGATAAATGAACCTTAATTAAAAAATAAATAAACCTCAAGTCCGGAGACCGTAGCTGGTAAGTAGTTGGCCGCTCGCGTATCACCGGGCCCCCCGAGCGTGCTTTCGGAGCTCGATAGCTTCTTTGTGTTGTGAGGGTTGATAACGCTATCACCCAAATAGTACCGCCGTGCTTCTTGCCTCCTCCGGCGATCATGGCGATGTCCCCTCAATGTCGTGGCCGGGGGGATCGAAGCTTTCTCCATACGCTTCCTCGCCACGCCTGTGTACCTACTTGATCTTCTCAGTGGCGGTCGGGTTGGTGTAGGCTTCGGCCCGGCCTCGGGGTTGAAGACGACCGCGGGATCTTTATATTTGCCCGTGTGGGAGCAAGCAAAGGCCTCGGCGTCTTGATTGGCGTGCCATGTGTCTCGCCTCCCTGTGTGAGAAAAAGAAAAGTAGCTAGAATGCTTAGAAAGTATTGAGTTGCACATCGAAAATAAGAATTGGATAACACTTACATATCTAACTTGGTAGGCCGCGAGATTAAGGTTGCCTTGATGGTGTGGTACACCGGCATCATGGCACGCCGGTCCCGGTAGTTGTTGTGGACCTCCCGATAATCAGACGACCCACTTGTCCACCCGAAGCTCCCAACAACGCCTATGCAACAAGCACCATCTGGAATCACCTACAGGACACCAAGTATAACACATATTATAAAAATCACATTAAGCATAATTAAACTTAGTATGACCATTCAATATTTACCTCCATGTATTGTTCTTTGGTCGATTCAGCGTTTTCCATTCCTCCTTATCGAGCCTCCTTTTCGTTTATCGCGTACCCCCACGTCCCCGGCGCGGCTCGCGTGCCTCGTACCACATGTCGACACAAGCTTGAAACGGGCGTTTAGAGCCACTTCATCCTTCTCGACCCTCGTATCCCTCCTCGCACTTGAAGTATTTACGCACATAGAAGCAATGTAATAAGTCATTATTTCTAACATTAGAATTTGAAGCGATGTATTTGTACACTACAGTGCGACATAGACTTACCCAAAACTCTTTGATCACACGCACTGCCTTGTTACTATATTTTATGCCATCCTCATCATAGTTGTCCTCAAAGTCCACGTACTGGTGGAACGACGTGACAGCATGCTCTACTCCGTCGATGGTAACAAGGCCAGGGTAGTGCTTCTTGACCAGAATACCAAGAATGCTGGCGGGAAGGCGTCCTTGAATCGAGTTCGCGGTGACAACAAAACCCCTGCCCAAATGAACAAGAATAATTATTAGTTCCTATTACGATTTTGAAACCTGAAAAATAAGAAAGTAGTGCTAAAGTGTAAAGTAAATTACCTTGGCTGTGTTGGTCTTATGGTCGGGTTTACGGTCCTCGGCCAGTAGTCGATCCGAGTCCGGAGGGGCCTCTCAAGTAGACACGCCTCGGCAGAGGAAGAGGAACCCCCTCCCGTACTCTGGGCTAGTCCCCTCCGGCGTGGTGCGGCGCCGAAGCGGTCCGCGTGGTGCGACGCCGAAGCGGTCCTCGTGCTGCGACGCCGAGAGGTCTGTTGACGGTCACCAACGACATATTTTTCCCGTCAACTTACTACCATAAAGGGAGTAAAACTATACCTTTTTTACTCATATACATTTATTACTAACATATTTCCACTTGTAGTATCCAAATTATTATTGTGCAGATTTCTAAAAGAAACAAGTGGAAAATATACCAAAAGACGCCTCCCCGAAAGCGCATTCTCGAAGAACATCAAGCCCAAGGGAGAAATGGACCAAACACGCAGAACGGGCCGAGCCAACGCCGCCCTACAACTTTTTCAGGCCCAACAACGCCACCCCGGCGAAGCCGAGGCCCTCCCCGCCAGGCGCCTTCCAGACCACTGTGCGGCCGCACCCCCTAAAGGCGGCTCGGGCCCGGCTTCGAGGAGGCGGTTCATTACCTTCCAAAACGGGCACTACCGACATTGGATGGTCGGTTTTTGGCGATTTAGAAGGTATTCCTAGGTCGGTTTTGCTCCTTCCATGTGGGGATGGCAATCTTCCAAAGCCCCCCTCCTCTACCTATAAAAGGAGGCTCTCTCGCCCTCATTCAACACACACCATTCCAAGGAAGAGTCTCTCCCTCTCCTCTAAGAGAGCTCTCCCCTCTACTCTACCCCTTCACTCCAATGGGCTTAGGCCCCTCATTAGTAGTAGAGAGATCGGCGGAGGAGAGATGTGAAGGGCCGAGAGCGGGGAAGCGCCCGGACTTGTCGGTGTCTCCCCAACCTTGTACCTCGGTGGATCCGGACTTGGCTCCTTAACGGGATCTTGGCTAAAGTAAGCTTCCACGGTTCTGATAATCTTTATTGTCTTTTGTTCGAATTATCTACTTGTTTGCGGGATCGATAGTCGCCCTTCGGGCGGGACTCTAGTGGTGGAACCCTTTGACCGGGGAACCCGGCAAACACCGGAGTGATAATCACTAGCGTAGACGTGGTGTTTGGGCTAGCAGTTTTCTATCTTTTTGCGGTGCATCCCACGGTTGAGGGGGTAGGCGGCTTGGTCGTGACAAGCCTTGTCCGGCCCTTGAAATCCCCCCACGTTCGGGCCGGGTCGTAGAGCTAATTGCCTGACTCGCCTGGATGGGCGTGGGCGGTGCCGAAGAACAAGTAGCTCGAGACCGGCTAATCATAGACATTAAAGGTGTAGGGATCCTTCTCGCTAATCCTCCCCATCTTTGGTCGTGTGTGTCCTTGGGCAAACTAGTTAGGAGAGAGTACATCCGTTCCCCTCGTGGAAAATACGATACCCCTCAATATTTCCGGGTGAAAGCCGCAACGACGATTCCGTGCGCTTGCGGATTTATCTGTGTGCGTTAAGAAACGTCAACAAGCTTTACGGCGCCGTTCTCGGGAACGGTTGCTATTATCTTCGAACTTAGTGAGTCCTCGTATTTATCCTTAAAAACCAAAATAGTTATTTATTTTCTTTTACTAAAATGAAGCCATCAAATCAATTTCAAAATCTTTTTTTTTTCAACGGAGGAGTTCACGAGCCACATTCTTTTTCAAAACCAAAACTTTCATCCGGCTACGAACTTCATCCATATTTAAAATCCATTGTTCTAAAGGACCCTTTCTCTCGGCTACCACACCGAAAACCCATGTAGCCATCTACGAGTTTTTCGAGGAAATATGTGCGTGCCTAAGCATTCCCGGCACGACACAAGAAAATATTATGTGGACGTTGTTTCCGTTTTCCCTCTTAGGGAGAGCAGAACAATGGTACACGAATGTCGTAGGAAGTTTGAATGGGGATTGGAAAGAACTCAAAGACAATTTTTGTCTAGCATTTCTTCCCATCAACACCCTACCAAGGACAATCCTCGAATTCGAGCAGGATGAGAAGGAGTTCATAGGTGCAGCCTGGGCGGGTTTACAATGTTGATACATGCTAGCCCGAGTTGTCATTACCCGATAGTGTGCTTTTGCATATCTTTTGTTCGGTCTTGACATAGACGCTGCCCTATGCCTTGACATGACCACCGGAGGGTCGCTTTTCACGCAAACCTACAACGGAACGAGAGGAAAATCCTTGATCACATCCTAGAGAAGCATGCTTCTCCCGTTGTAGAACCTACTCCCCTCCACAACAAGGGCATGTCAAGTTTTGAGGAGCCCTCATCGGTCGAACCATACCACGTATCACCAATAGAACCGATCCGTTGAACCCTCACCGAACCACGAACACCGAAGGAAGGGATGCTTTATCCTTCGGAGTTCCCGATCAAATTCGAGGATCATGGGAGAACCTTGAACCTTCTATGGTATGAATGGAGCAAATGGAGCACGGCTTCACTAAGGGATCTTCCTCTAACATGAAACCTTCAAAAGAATGGTTAATGGAGGCGAAACGTTCTTCCTCGAAGCAATTCGATTCTTTCACCTTCCACGACCATACCTTGTTCATTACGAGGAAATTCCTTAGATGCCCTACACAACCCCACAACGAGAGGCAAATATCATGTCACAATATCTTGTGGAAACCCTTTTTGGGTAATATGCCGCTAGCCTCGGCCGATGGACTCTTCAAGGGTCAATTCGGACTCATCTTTGCATGTTGTGGTATTGCTAGGGCCGTGCCAATGAAAATTCATGGAATCAAGGTTCACTTAGACTTCTATATCTATCCCATCCTCGACTTTGATCTTCTCATAGGCTACCCTCTTGAAAAGATTTTTCATGAAAACCCTATAGAGGAGAGCCATGATGAAAAGTTGGGAAGGAATGCTTGTGCCTCTCACCTAGAAATCTCAAAGGCAAAGCATCTTCCCAACCAAAACCTGTTCGAGGAGGCAAAGTTCACAACTCCATCCGATTCACCTAAGTTGTTTACGCATCTTAGTGAAACGAAACACCCGTCGCCCTCACTTTCGAACACAAGACATGTCCCTACGGCCAACAAAACGTTGCTCTTGACAATGATCGAGATTCAACGTTCGTTCTTCATGACATATCTTTTAAGGATAAGAACTCAAGTGCCATGGACATGCATGAAGCAACAACTCTTGAGACCAAGCATGAACACGCTATTGAGCATGTCGAAGTTTTCATTCGAAACTTCTCATGATACATGCTCACCTCTTTGGATCTCTAGGGTTGTCTTGCTTCTCCACGTGCCCCTACGAGGACCCCAACCTTCTCTTAATCCACGTCCACAAACTTTTCAAGAGGATGGTTGTGGATGTCTTCGTATCACAAGTTTTGTCGATATCGTAGTGGCACGATGGCTTTAACCTTGCGGCTCAAGCGTAACGCTAACTTCTTAGTGGTGAGGTTTGGGAACTTCACCACCTTTCATAGCCGCAAGATGATTTCCCATGGTCAAGCCTACGACCCGTAAAAAAGCAACTGCTTGGGAGATAACCCTGACCGAAAAAAAAAAGATGAATGAATAAATCTCTCTTGTTCTAAAAAAAAAGGGATTTCCCTTTGTTCTTATTAATAAAGCAAGAGCGTGTTATCAAGTTTGTATGCACCTTCGGGTATTCTTGTCGCTAACCATTTCGGTGGAGAGGCATGCGATGCTTGAAAACATGGGGCCGACATCATCATAAAAAAAAAATTTGATGCTCATGGATGATGGAACACGCTCAAAAGGAGAGACCGGACTTTGCACACTTGACTTTTGCACGAGAAGTCCAAGTGTGGGGGAAAGATGGTGAAACCTCAAGTTCCAAACACCAAAGGCGTCATAAAAAAATAATGTCATCCCGCCTTGCGAAAAAAAAAAAAGAATCAAAAAAGAATTATATAAAAAAAAAGTGAGAATAAAAAAAAAAGAGAGAAAAAAAAAAAGGAGAGAGTGTTGTTAAAAAAATATATATATATACATATATATAAAATAAAAAATATATATATATAAGAGAAGAGAGGAGCAGGTTGGTACATGGTCAAGAGATACATACCAAAGTGCTTTGCCTAACTCCACCCATTATTGCTTCCACAAGCAAGAAGGGTGCATCTCTCTCATCCTTTGCGGCTACCATAAAGACCCATGGCCCATACACACGTGCGTGTGGCCTAGCCTTGAGATGCACCCAGACAGAACCATCATGCAAACCCACAAAACAACTCCATTGCTTCATCCAAAAATTGCTTTGCCCGGTAAGTACATCCGGGTATGCAAAGGAAATAAACGTTCACTAACTAATTCACTCATTCTTGTCTCCATGAAATTAAAACGTCATGCTTCCCTTGCCATGATTTATGCTTTGAGTTTGGGTGCATTTACTGAGTAATGCATCCATAGGTCTTCTACATTAAGCATGGTGCTTAGGGTAAAATGATCTTCTTTAATCAAACTTTTGACATGGTGTCGAGCTAGGTTAATGAACTTAGAGTTTTGTTGTCATGATCTTTGGAAGTATCTTACATTGGAGATAAATCAAGGCTATGCTTACACCGCTTCCTTATGTTAGCCTTGCTTGAGTAACGTTGTGGTGAACAAACAGAATAAAATAAAATAAAATAAAATAAAAACAAATAAAGTCTTCACAATAAAGGCTCCACGGTGTTCATGCCGGATAGAGCCATGTGTTTTTTTGTTCTTTTGTTTTGTTTTCTTGTTTTGAATAAAAACCAGGTACAAGAATAAGAGTGGGGAGGTCTCTCAAGCATGCAAGCACACCCATCCGAGATCTCCCCAACACAAATGCACGAACACCAAGCAATTCATGATGGAGAAGGACGAGGCGAATAACTACCATTTAACTCCTTCCTCTTCAACCGGTGGTTTGTACAAAAACTCTCGCTCTCACATTTCATAACAATAATAAAGAAAGGGGAGAGAAGAATGAGGAGAAATGAGAGAAGAGGAGATAAACCTTTCAACCCCAAGTTCTTGGTCCTGTTTTTGTGATGATATCAAAAGACAAGCTTGGGGGAGCCTCTAAAACTCAAATCATTACGCCGCACAAGCTAGCACGACCATGAAAGGTAAGTAAAGAGCTAGCTTGGGGAGGACTCAAGAAAGGTAACGTGTATCTCACATTTTGATTATATTCTCTATCTTACAAAATGATGAGTTATGCTAAAAATTTTTTTTTTTATATACATATGAGATATGAAAATGTTTAGATTTATTCCCTTGTTGAAATGATGAATAGTTGCTCTGTCTTATGCTTTACCTGTTGTCGGCGTTCCGAGAACCGGGGTGCCTCGGTGCCGCAATAAAAAGAATTTATGGGCCATGTGCCCCCTCCTCCTATGGCGTAGCGCAAGATGGACACGAACACGGCGAAGTTTATCCCGGTTCAAAGCCAACGGGCCCTACGTCCCAGCGGTGGTGTCCTGCTTCGTGTTACCTCGCTCAAAGGTGAGCTTGTAGTAGGGGTTACAAGCAAGGTGTGAGGGAGAGACGCCTGGTCTCAAGCCCCACGATCGTGGTGGTGGTGGTGGTTATGCTTCTGTCCATGCGGGATCCCTACTAATGGGGCATTACTCCCCTTTTATAGAGGGAAGAGGGAAGTAATGTTTACATATGTGGATGCCTAGGGTGGCTAATTCTCGAGGCTATGCTCGTTGCATGCGCGCACGGCCGAGGGCTGGGCCGGCTTGGGCGTTGTTTGATGAAGACACGCGTCCCTAATCCGATGGCGGACGACGTTTCCCTTGCGGCCCTCGGGGGATCCCCGGAGGCGTCCCTCACGATCCGCATGGCGGGGCGGTCCCAAGAAAGCCGGCCGTGGCGTGTCATAAGCCCGGTGGGTCCGCCCGCCGTGGCTTCTTGACGATGCTTCTTTGGGAATGAACAAGTTATGCGTCCCGGTTTCCCGTGGCCGGCGGCGAATACGCCACCGCTCGATCTTGTGTCCCATCGGTGGTTTGGGAAGTGATCCGCAGTCGATTTGACCGGGCGTGTCGATGGCCACGGGCGCCTCGTCCGCCGTGTAACCGCATTAAATGCAAATGTTTTCCCTTCCTTGAGCGGAACCTCCCCACGCCCGGGGTCTATGACCCCGGTGAGTGGGTTGAGCTACCTCGCCGAGGATGGAGTCTTTGGGTCTCTCGGCGAGGCGGAGTTTTTGCGCCCGAGGATGGTGAGCTAGGCCACCCTCGGGCGAGGCGAGGTCTCTCATCCGAGGTCGGTGAGCTAAACCACCCCTCGGGCGAGACGGAGATTTGGGGTTGAATCCGAGCCTTAGGTTGGCCGATGATGACGTGGGCGTCATGGTTCGTCGTCTTGTAAAGGTCCCCGACCTTGTCCTCCGTGAGTGTAGCGAGCTCTTTCGTCGCTGTGACTCCGGTGGGCCGTCTGTGGGCCGACTCCGTCTTCACGTAGGCGTCGTGGCTCTTTGGCCTGGTCCACCGTCTGGCCGGGCGTCCTTCTAAAGCGGGATGATAGCGAGGCCGAGTTTTCTCAGGCCCGACGGCAGCCGACGATTTCTTATATATATGAGAATGTCACGGGGTCCAATATTTGGGTCCCCGACAGTAGCCCCGAGCCCCGAGCGAGTGTGGACTCGCCCGGGGTTGTGCCGTTCCCGTCGCGTTGTTTTTTTTCTCGGGTGGTTCGTCTACAATGGAGTGCTGGCCGAGCGCACCCGTTGGAATAATAACCCCGAGGCCTCGAATGGAATGGCGGATTCCTTCGAGGTCTTTTATACCATGCGCGCGGCAAGGCGAAACGGCTCTTAAATTGCGCTTGTTTGTGCGGAGTCTGTTTGTTTTTTTGGGGCAGCCCGAGGGTACATTTCCTTGGTAAGCGCTTTTTGGCTTCAGCGTTCTTGCATTGTCTTATTGGTTGCCGTGTGGCTACCACCGCGGTTCTTATTCCATCTTCTTGCAGGGTCGTTTGAACTATCACGACTCTCCTCCGCCCGTGCCCGATCTAGATGCCACGCGCCGGGCGGCGGAAACCGTGCTTTCGAAACGAGCAGCAGAGGGCGCGGCGCTGAAGGAGGAGGAGAAGAAGAAGAAGAACGGCCGCGCTGGCCGCCAGGCCGAAAGCGACAGGCGGGGCCAATGGCGATACCTCGACCACCGAGGAGGACGAGGATGAGGAGGGACGAGTTCGTCGTGGTTGCGTCGGATGACCTTGATGTGGCGGCTCGTATAGACCGAGCCTTGGGGTTGCCGACCCACTTTCGGGGCTTCGCTACGTGCCCGAGCCTGGGGCGTCGGGCCCGCCGGGACTCGTGCGCCCGAGGCTTCCTCCCGGCGAGGCCCCGGGGCGGTGGCGGCTGGGGTTTCCCCGATGTGGGCGCCGACGCTGCAAGGTGAGGCTCGGCGTGAACGGCCAACGACTCCCGGCGTCGCAGGGCGCCGCTCGTGGTGAAGAGCCGCTGACGCCCCTTCCGCCCGGCTCCCGCGCGTGAAACCGTGTGGGGAGGCGGCCCGTCGTCAAGTCGCGATGCCGGTCGCGCCTTCCCGCCCGCCGGACACACCGGGCGATCCCTGGGCCTTGTGAGTCCCCCCGTGTTTTCACAGTTAGCCTCCTTTACGGTATTTTTTTGGCTTCTTTTTTTTGACGCGTTCTTGACTGCAGGAAGCGGGGGGGCCCCACTCTGTCCTTGCATCCCAAAGAAGGCCACGAAGGCTAGTGCGTAGGCCTCGGCCTGGGCCTAGAGCCCGGTTGTCTCACCAAGACGTTGTCCCTCCCTGCGTTGGGCTCCCCGTGGTGTTAGCCCCCCTCGAGCCTCGGGGAGGGTCGGGCCCGAGCGAGGCGGCCGAGATTTCTCCCGAGGTGGTTCAAGCCCACGGTGGTGATGGTGGGTCGTCCACCCGGCCTATGGTGATCGACCACGAAGAGCTCACCGGACTCTTGACGACGCCCGCCCGCGGGGAGTTAAGCGCCCGTTTGAGGGGTCCCACGACGACGCCCTTCCCGAGGAGCCAAGCCCCTTCGGTCCGGGAGTTCTCGGGAGGAGCTCTTCGAAAGGCGAGATACCGGTCTTCACTTGTATCGGCTCCCAGCGATCCGGGGGCTCATAGGCGCACAATCTTGACTTCCGTTTATACTCCACGCGCCGTTGGGCGCCCCGCCGGCAAAGCCGCCGTCTCGGCGTTGGTGAGGTCCGCGGCACGGGTCGCCAGCCGGGGACCTCTCGACTTTACCGTCTCAGTTTCCCGAGCTGCGGGAGTCGCCGGATGAAATGCTTCCTCCCGAGCCGACTTCGTTGGGGTGGTCCCCCTTGACCTTGGGTGATGTGCCCGGGTCCCCGCCGCGTGGTGATCGATGACCGTCCCGAGGTCCTCCCGGGCGTGAGGACTCATGAGCGAGCATCCGCCCAAGGTCGCCGACGGCTTTACGAAGATGGGTGACACCATAACCTGGTAGATCTCGCCCGGCCGATGCGCGTGGCGTCTTGGCTGCCATTTTCCGCTGCATTTTCTTTATGTATGTGCCATAATTGGTGGTGTGTCTTTGCCGCGGAATCTCCGGCGATTCGCCCGGGAGAAGTCCGAGCTCCTTCGCCGAATGTCTGAGCCGGACGCCCGTCGAGGTGACGGGTGAAATTGATCGAGGCCCAAAGCGAGACGTCCCGGCTTACTACTCTTGCCGAGGAGAGGGAGTCTCGGCGGCGCTCTGGAGAGCCGAGCTCGTCAAGGCCAGGTCCGAGGCCGCCAAGGTGGCGGCCGAAATGGCTCGAATGAGCGAGGACTTTGAGGATGCCCGAAGCGGTCCCTCCAGGCCCGGGAGGAGGCCAATGGCGGCGGGACGAGATCCCGGAAGAGGCGAGGAAGCAAAGGAGATGTGCAACGCCACGAACACCAGACGGAGTTGGTGTTCGAGGGGAGACCCTCGAAAGGAGAAGAACAGCTCCATAAGTCGCCGCGGATGAGCACGCGGCGTGATCTTTGGCCGGGCGGTGAAGTGCCAAGGTGCGTTCTTTCCTTCGGTAGGTCTTTTTGTCTTTGATCCCTTTGTTTTGCTTGCCGTTGCTTTGGTGCCTTTCGCCGCGGCTGAGAGATCCGGACGAGGCCGTGGAGACCTCGGCCACTTCGCTCGAGGGCCGGAACAAGAGCGAAAGTCATACCAGAGCTGGAGGAGGCCCCTGTCGACTTCATCTGTCGCTTTGGGGCGGACAACCTAGAGGTTGGACCCTCGGCTCGCACCCGCCCTGAGCCCGTGGGTGGCTTCCTTAGAGTCGAGCTCCGGAATGCCTTCGATGCCCGCGTCGCGGGCGTGCATGGCGGTTTTCTGCTCGCACTTCCCGATGCAACCCATGGTTCTGAGCAACGTCGCGGGGGGCTTCTTCCTCGGCTCGGATGGCGAGGGCGTGGCCGACCCCGCCGGGAAGGATGCCACCGATGCCGCCAAGACCCGAGTTGTATAACAACTTCGTGGACGATGCTTTGCGACGCCAGCTTGGCCTCCCGCTTTGAAGACGAGGTATGCCCTTCGTATTCCCCCATAGAATCAAGCTATGAGGCGGACACGAGATGCGGGATGCCGTCTCGAGGATGCGCCGACGGGCCGGCGACGCCCCGCTTTCCGGGGATGCCGCCGCCGAGGATGTTGCCTCCGCAGATGTTGCCTCGGCGGCCGATCGTGAAGTGCAGGTGGACGAGGCTCGTGGCCGCCCGGGTCTCCCCTTGTATGAAAAGTTAAATGGGTAAGGAATATGTACATAAACAATGGTGCTTTGCCCGAGGCCTTGTGTCTTGGGCGGTGCGTTATGATTGTGTTGCGTCTCGAATTTCTCGTTTATTGTGTGGCCGGGTCGCTTGCTTTCACCGCTCGCGAGATAGTGAGCATGGATGCCACCGGGGCGGTCCGCATGCGGGTGCCACTAGGGACGATCCGCTTGGCTCGGCTACCTCACTTAGGATGCGTATGCGTGTCGCGACCTTCGCCCAACTTAAACGATCGATCCGAGTGTCTGCTGAGAAGAACTTTTTTCTTTGAAGAAAAATTTCGAAAAAAAAAGAGGAGGGGGTCCCCCGAGGGGGGTCCCCCGTGTAGCCCCCGAGGGAGTTTTAGTCTTGTGCTGGACGAGACTAGGACTCCCTTAAGGTATGCACAAGAAGTTTCTCTTCATAAAAGATGTAGATCTTTTATTGAGCGAAAAAAACGTAAGTGTTTAATCTTCTGGTGCGAGGTTAAGGGTAGAAGCGACGTAGCTGTTCTATGTTCCAGGCGTTGGAGTAGACTTCACCCTTCTCGTTCTTCGACTTGGGTTCCGGGCCTTAGTATTTCGGCGATGAAATACGGCCCTTCCCAATGTGGCGTGAGTTTGTGACGCCCTTTGTTATCTTGCTTCAGCCTGAGTACGGGGTCATTGACTTGGAACTCCCGAGGCTTCAGTCGCTTGGCGTGATACTTCCGAAGAGCTTGTTGGTATCTCGCCGAATTCAGAAGTGCGACATCTCGGGCCTCATCGACTTGGTCGATGGAATCTTGCCTTGCCTGCTGGTTGCCCTGCTCGGTGTAGGCTCGCAGCCTTGGGGACCCATACTCAATGTCTGTGGGTAAGATCGCCTCGGCTCCATAGACTAGAAAGAATGGGGTGAAACCCGTGGCTCGGCTTTTTGTTGTTCGAAGGCTCCATAGAACCGACGGTAGCTCTTGGTACCACCTCTTCCCATACTGGTTCAGCCGATTGAAGATCCTTGGTTTGAGGCCTTGCAAGATCATGCCATTGGCACGCTCCACTTGACCGTTGGTCTTTGGGTGGGCTACGGCCGAGTGTCGACCCGGATGCCGTGAGTCGTCACAAAAGTCGAGGAATTTCTTCCCCACGGTTGGTTCCGTTATCTGTGATGATGGAGTTCGGGACTCCAAAACGGGGAAATGATGTTCGTAAAGAACTTCACCGTTTCCTCTCGTGCGAGGGTTCACCACAGCTCGGGCTTCGATCCATTTGGAGAAGTTGTCGATGGCGACTAGGGCGTGAGTGTGTCCTCCAAACCCTTTTCGGGGGGGCGATCATGTCGAGCCCCCATACCGCAAATGGCCATGTCGGAGGTATGGTCTGCGGGGGCTTGTCTTTGGAAGATGTGTCTGCGTGCGTAAAATTGACATCCCTTGCGGTGCGCACAACTTCATTCGCGTCCCCGTATACGCCGAGGGCGAGTAGAAGCCTTGTGCGAAGACTTTACCGACAAGAGTCCTCGGTGCGGCATGATGGCCACACTCACCTTTGTGGGTGTCTTCGAGCAAATCTCGCCTTCCGCCGAGGGTATGCATCGCATGTATACTCCCGAGGCTCCTTTCTTGTAGAGTTCTTTTTTTGTCTCCAATAAGCGCGAAGGATTTTGCCCCCTTCGGACCCAATCGGCGACCCTCGGTCTTATCCTCGGGTAATTCTCCTTGGGATAGGTATTCCCATAGAAGCTCTCTCTCCGGTCGGGGACTTGGTCGACCGCCATAGCCGGGCACGCGGCTTGTTCGAGTCGTCTCCGGAGCCCCCGAGGGTATTTCCAAGGTAGTGTACCTGACCGAGGGCTCATTAAGATCTTGGGTGAGAACGTTCGGGGAACGGTACCTAGGGTCGCCGCGACCTTGGCGAGTTCATCCGCGGCTTCATTGTAACGCCTTGAGGTGTGCTTGTGCTCAAGCCCGTGGAACCTTTCCTCTAGTTTGCGCACTTCTCGGCCGTATGCTTCCATCTTGGGGTCGTGGCGGGCCGAGACCTTCATGACTTGGTTAATAACCGGTTGAGAATCCCCACGGTTTCCAACCGTCGGATCCCCAGGCTAACCGCGATCCCGAGACCGTTGATCGGCCCTCGTGATTCTGCGGCGTTGTTGGAGGCGGAAATGCAACCGGATGGCATACCTTGTGTGAACCCCAAGGGGTGAGATGAAAAGCAAACCGGCACCCTTTTGTCTTCATCATGGACCCATCGAAGTACATGGTCCAACACTTTCGGCTTGGATGGGCGGGGGATAATTGTGTATCGATCCATTGGCCACAAAATCGGCCAAGACTTGAGACTTTATTGCCTTGCGAGGCGAGGAACGATATCGTCTCGCCCATGAGCTCCACCGCCCACTTCGCCACTCTTCCCGTGGCTTCTCGGTTCGATGATGATCTCCCCGGTGGGGGGAATGAGGGATACCACGAATCGGGTGCGCTTGAGGAAGTAGTGGCGGATTTTCTTCGCGTCGATGCGATAGCGTCATGGCCAGGTTTTTGCATCTGCGAGTATCGAGTCTTGGTGTCGGAAAGTACTTCACCGATGAAGTAAACGGGCGTTGAACGGCAACGTGTGCCCCTCTTCCCGGCTAGCTCTACTACGACCACCACGGCCGACTACCTAGGTAGTGGGCGTGGCGTAGAAGAGCAAGTTCTCTCCTGGGTTTGGTGGCACCAGGATTGGTGGACTAGTCGGGAGCTTCTTGAGGTTGCCGAGGGCTTCTTCGGCCTCGGGGGTCGGGCAAAGTGCTCGGTCTTGCGAAGGAGCCGATGAGGGAAGGCCCCTTTCCCCGAGGGGCGGGAGATGAACTGCTTAGTGAAGCCGGGCAGCCCATGACCTTCTCGAACTCCTTTGAGGTCTCGGATTGGCCCCATCTTCGTGATCGCGTCAACCTTGGTTGGGTTTGCTTCGATGCCTCATTGAGAGACGATGAAACCCGCGGCATCCCTCGGGGACCCCAAATACGCATTTTTCTGGGTTGAGTTTGACTCCCTTCTTGTTTAGGCACTTTCGAAGGTTTCCCAGGTCTCTCCACGGTCCGACGTTTTCTTGGATTTTACCACTATGTCGCCGACATAGGCTTCCACAATCCTCCCGATGAGTTCTCCGAAGATGATTTGCATGCATGCGGTATGTTGCCCCCAGCGTTCCTCGGCCGAAAGGCATTGTGAGGTAGCAATACATCCCGAAGGGTGTTATGAACGAAGTCGCGAGTTGGTCGGACTCTTTCATTTTGATCGATGGTAGCCGGGTATGCATCGAGAAAGGACAAAGTCTCGCACCCAGCGGTGGAGTCGACAATCTGGTCGATTCGAGGTAAAGGAAAGGGAACTTTCGGACATGCTTTGTTGAGACTAGTGTAGTCCACACACATCCGCCATTTCCCATTCTTTTTCTCTTCTAATACAGGGATTAGCTAACCACTTTCGAGGGTGGAATACTTCTTTTATAAATCCGGCCTTCTCGTAGCTTGTGGATCTCCTCGCCGATGATCTTCCGCTTAGCGTCATCAAAACGGCGCAAGCTATTTGCATGGCCCGGCTTTGAGCCCGGTCGGATGTCTAGGGAGTGCTCGGCGACATCCCTCGGTATGCACGGCATGTCCGGGTCCCCCATGCAAACGTTTTGGCGTTCGCCGCGGAGGAAGTCGGCGAGCACTTCCTTCCTATTTCGGATCGGCTCGAGCCGATAGTCGATAGCTTCTCCTTCGGTTGCTTGGGATCGAGTGGGATCTTCTTGGTGCCCGAGGAGGGCTCGAAGCTCCCGGCGCGGCGCTTGGCCTCGTGCTCGATTGCGATCTCGTCAAAGCTTCTCTTCGCGTCGGCAATGAGTGCCTCGGCAATGGCGAGTGCCTCGGCGTACTCCACGCTCTCCACGTCGCACTCATATGCGTGAGGGTGCGAAGGGCCTGTTGTGATGACACCCTTCGGCCCTGGCATCTTGAGCTTGAGGTAGGTATAGTTCGGGACAGCCATGAATTTGGCATAGCAAGGCCGCCCCAGGAGTGCGTGGTATGTACCCCGGACTCAAAGGATCTCAAAGGTGAGAGTCTCTTGCCTGAAGTTCGAGGGGTCCCCGGCGGGCCCGGTAGGTCGATCTGCGCCCCGGGGCTTCGGTTGCTTGCCGGGGGCGACCGCCGTTGAATGCCGCCCCCTCCGGGCGGATCTTGGACTTGTCCACCCCGAGGAGGTCAAGCGTTTCCTCGTAGATGAGGTTGAGGCTGCCTCCTCCGTCCATGAGGACCTTGGTGAGCCGGTATTGGCAATGATGGGATCCACCACCAATGGATACGCCCGGGTTTGGGATGTGCCGAGGGTGATCCGGCGTCGAAGGTGATGGCTTGGTCCGACCACTTGCGCAGCCGGGATTCCCGGCTCGGTCGCGTACACCTCCCGTCGCTCCTTCTTGCGTTCTTGCCGCACCGACATGTTCTTTGGTGTTGCCGCCGAAGATCATGAAGCGATTGTTCACCTTGGGAAACCCCGGTCACCCCGGGATTGCCCTCGGGCGCTTCTTCCTCCTCCCCTCGGAAATGGCCCCGAGCTTGGTGAAGTGTTTGCGCACCGTTTTGCATTCCCAGGGTATGCTTGACCGGGTAATAGCGTGGTTGCGGCACGGCTTCTTGAGCATCTTGTCGAAGGTTTCTTGTGGCGGAGCCTTGGCCCCTTATGGTTCGGCCGCAGCCACCATGTTTTAGCCGTCTGCGTTGAGGGCCTAGCCCTTGCCCTTGCGGCTCTTGTCCTTTTTCTTCTTCTTGTTCTCCCGAGGCCGGAGCCCCGGGTTCCTCCTCCTTGCGCTTTCCCTTGCTCGGGCCCCGATTGAGCAGAGCTCCGACGGCCTCCTCTCCGCTAGTAAACTTAGTGGCGTGTCCATCGGTTCGTTCGCCTCGGTTGGAGTCCGGCGCCCGGCTTCTTCACGAGATCACGGCGGCAGAGGTGCCCGCCAAGAAGGCCCCTATGACATCGTAATCCGTCACATTAGGGAGCTCGGTCCGTTGCTTAGAGAAGCGCCCGGATGTAGTCACCTTGAGGACTCGTGTCGGGTTCGGCGGCGGTTTCTGGAGGTCCCATGAGTTACCCTCGGGCGTTGGTACGTGCCCCGGAAATTACCTCGGAAGGTTCTCTCCAAATGCTGCCGATTTGATATATGAGGTCCGGTGGAAGATGTTCCGGCCGGGGCCACTGGCCGAAGTCGGAGAGGTACGGGGGCAAATTCGATGATTACCCTTTCATCGTGTGCCCATGGCCGGCATGCTAGCCCGATAGTCGGTCGACCATACCTCGGGACGAGTTTCTCCCGAGTACTTCGATGTGGTTGGGCGGCCTGAGCGCGGGGAGTGGCGCCCTCGATATCCCTTGTGAAGGCCCGTGGCCGGGTGGATCCGGGGAGTACCCTCGGTCGTCGGCGGCTTGTGCATCTCGCGCCCGCCTGCGCCCCCGAGGTGAGCCTCAGCCATTGGCGAGCCGCCCGTCGCTTCGATCTCGTCCACGAGGTCGGGGGCACCTCGGTTCGCGTCTTGGCGGGGGTCTTCTATGCGCTCAGGTAGGCGGTTTGCACGGTTGTCATCCGGGCGTTCCCGGACCCGGCTTTGCCGAGGCTCGGCTCTGCGTCAGTCCGACGGAGCCCTGGCGACTCCGCCCGAACTCTTCTCGTCACGTCGTGATGTCACGGCCCGATCTCGGAAGCGGAGCTCTCACTTTGTTAGGCGGCCGGCCGCGTCGAGGAGATGTCGGTAGGCCCTCACGAATGCGCCTTCCCTCGGCGGTAGGGTTCGGGCATTCGGCGTACCCGGCATGGCGGCCGCCAGCCGCGTTGGCCGGCTGCGCTGAGCGGGGCCGCTATGTCGGAAGTGGTGGTACCCGTCCGGTCCTGCGCATCCGCCGCCCGTTGTGATCATGAGGCGCCCTTGGGCCTGCCCGCGTTGGGCTTGCTCCGTTGGATGTTACGCTCCGCCGTCGGTCGTCGCGGACTGCCTCCGGATGCGGTCCTGCGATCCAGCAGTACGCGTTCGGCGGCGGCGGGCGGCCGCTACGGGGTAGACAGGCGGCGGAAGCTGCTGGCGCCGCGACGCGGCCCGTCGTGGGCGATGCGTCCGCCTCATCTTCGTCGGAGGCGTCGGTGAGGCGGCCATCTTGCTCCCGGATCTCTATATTGAAGCATTCAGCGTGGGGATATATAATCGTCCTGGTCGTCGGTTCGGGGCGCCGGATGCACGGAGGGAAGTCCCCTGTTCTCGGAAGGTAGTGCGATTCCGCCCCCGTTCTCGAGGACTGGCCCCAATCGTGCCCCGGACGAGGGAGGCGGGATGGGGTCGTGCGGCATCCTTCGGCGGATGCGCTCTTCCGCGTGATTGTCGGGGTGGGATAGCGTTCCCGTGGGACGGCGGGAGGTGCGGCCCGTGCTCTCCTCGCGGCGGCCGGTAAGAAGTCTCCCGTCGGCGAGGAATTACGTACTCCTTCCAGTATCACCGGTGCGGGACGCGTTCTCCCGATGATTAGAGTTCTACGGGAATCCCGCCCCGCGGCCGCGTACTGGGTAAGGATCTTCCCAGACGTCTAGGGTTCACGGGAGCCCTCTGCGAGTCGACACTTGGGGTGCGTTGTCGGATTCGAATCCGTTGCCCAGGGTGCGCCTTGCGGCGCTGGTGGTGATGGCATGCCGTTGCGGCGACGCCGCCCCTCCTTTCCGGCCGTCATATCGGGGCGGAAAGACCATCTCGTAGTTGTGGCCGGCGCCCGGGGTGGTGAGCTAGGCCACCCTCGGGCGAGGCGTTTAGAGCCACTTCATCCTTCTCGGCCTCGTATCCCTCCTCGCGCTTGAAGTATTTCTCGCACATAGAAGCAATGTAATAAGTCATTATTTCTAACATTAGAATTTGAAGCGATGTATTTGTACACTACGGTCGCGACATAGACTTACCCAAAACTCTTTGATCACACGCACTTTGCCTTGTTACTATATTTTATGCCATCCTCATCATAGTTGTCCTCAAAGTCCACGTCTTGGGTGGAACGACGTGACAAAGATGCTCTACTCCGTCGATGGTAACAAGGCGTGGTAGTGCTTCTTGACCGTAATACCAAGAATGTTTGGCGGGGAAGGCGTCCTTGAATCGAGTTCGCGGTGACAACAAAACCCCCTTGAAATGAACAAGAATAATTATTAGTTCCTATTACGATTTTGAAACCCGAAAAATAAGAAAGTAGTGCTAAAGTGTAAAGTAAATTACCTTGGGCGTGTTGGTCTTATGGTCGGTTTACGGTCCTCGCCAGTAGTCGATCCGGGAGTCCGGAGGGGCCTCGCAAGTAGACACGCCTCGAAAGCGAGAGGGAAGAGGAACCCCTCCCGCACTACGGCTAGTCCCCTCCGCGTGATGCGACGCCGGCGGTGCGCGTGGTGCGACGCCGAAGCGGTCCTCGTGTTCGCGACGCCGAGAGGTCCGTTGACGGGTCACCAACGACATATTTTTTTCGGGTCAACTTACTACCATAAAGGGAGTAAAACTATACCTTTTATACTCATATACATTTATTACTAACATATTTCCACTTGTAGTATCCAAATTATTATTGTGCAGATTTCTAAAAGAAACAAGTGGAAAATATACCAAAAGAGACGCCTCCCACTGAAGCGCATTCCCGAAGAACATCAAGCCCAAGGGAGAAATGGACCAAACACGCGAACCTGGGCTGAGCCAACGCCGCCCTACAACTTTTCGGGCCCAACAACGCCACCTGCCGAAGCCCGAGCCAGCCCAGCCCCAGCGAGGCTTGCGCGCTTCCCCCCGTGCGGCGCACCGGGCGAGGCGGCTTCGGGCCCAGGCCGGGGGGAGCGGTTCATTACCTTCCAAAAACGGGCACTACCGGCGTTGGATGGTCGGTTTGGCGGATTTAGAAGGTATTCCTAGGTCGGTTTTGCTCCTTCCATGTGGGGATGGCAATCTTCCAAAGAGCCCCCTCTCCTCTACCTATAAAAGGAGGCTCTCTCCCCCCTCATTCAACACACACCATTCCAAGGAAGAGTCTCTCCCTCTCCTCTAAGAGAGCTCTCCCCTCTACTCTACCCCCCTCACTCCAATGGGCTTAGGCCCTCATTAGTAGTAGAGATCGGCGGAGGAGAGATGTGAAGGGCCGAGAGCGGGCGCCCGGACTTGTCGGTGTCTCCCCAACCTTGTACCTCGGTGGATCCGGACTTGGCTCCTTAACGGGATCTTGGCTAAGTAAGCTTCCACGGTTCGATAATCTTTATTGTCTTTTGTTTATCCACGAATTATCTACTTGTTTGCGGGATCGATAGTCGTCCTTCGGGGCGGGACTCTAGTGGTGGAACCCTTTGACCGGGGAACCTGGCAAACACTGGAGTGATAATCACTAGCGTAGACGTGGTGTTTGGGCTAGCAGTTTTCTATCTTTTGCGGTGCATCCTACGGTTGAGGGGGTAGGCGGCTTGGTCGTGACAAGCCTTGTCCGTCCCCTTAAAATCCCCCCACGTTAAATTTTGTGTCGTAGAGCTAATTGCCGGACTCTGCCGGATGGGCGTGGGCGGTTGAAAGGTCCTAAATGGCTAGAGGGGGTGAATAGCCTAATAAAAATTTCTACAAAACACTAGACAAACTTGTTAGAATAACAAAAGGCGATAAACGCGTTTGCTCTAGCTCTACTTGTCGGCAAGCCTCCTATTGACAATTATAGTTGCTATGATCTCTAGTTCACACACAAAGGCTAAGTCGCTACTTTACCAACTAGGTGAACAAGCTAGATTACTCTAAACAAGGCTAAGCAACTAGCAAGGCTACTCAAACTACACTATCTATGAAAGTAGTGCAAGAGTGTAGAAGAGTTATACCACAATGTCGAGGCTAGTCAAACCAATCACCAAGATGACACAATGAGATAACCAAATCGTTGCCAATCACCAAGGGACAACAAGAGACAAGTGGAGACAATGATTTATCCCGAAGTTCACTTGAGCACCCGTCAAGCTACGTCCCCCCGTTGTGTCGACCTTCTCACGTGTGGGTCGGTGTGGAGCTCACTCCAAGCCAAATGCCTTTAGGCTTACCGCACCCAAAGCAAATGAGAGGTACTCACCGACACGAGCAATGTATTATCTTGCAATTCGTCGTCCCAACGAGGATGCACGGTCCTCTCACAAATCACCGGAGGTGGCCAAGAACAATCACCAACTCTTGCCAACGCCTCCACCAATCACCGAGCCGGCTAGGAGTGGTGCTCTCCAAGAGCAACAAGAAAACCACCGGCTCACAACGATCCACAAGTGCCACTAGATGCAATGATCAAAGCAAAGTGCACTTGAATCACCTCAACTCACTAGAATGGATGCTCTCAAGCAAAGGAGTGAGGAGGAGAATGATTGCTCAGCTCTAGAGGTGTTAGGATTGATTCAAAATGACCAAGAGACCTCCTAGAGCCGGCCAAAGGGGTATAAATACCCCCACCACGAAATGTGGCCGTTGGGGTGCAATCTGCGCAAAAATCAGCCCGACCGGACCTTGACCGGACTCACCCGTGAGTCCGGTCGGTGGGTCCGGCCACAACCGACAACCCCAACCTTTGAACGACCGTCAGGGCTGCTGAAGGGTCCGGTCGCAAGGTCTCGACGGCGGTGCTTCCTGGCCAAGACCGAAGCATCCGTTTGGCAGCGTCCGGCGACCCTCGGCCGAACCCTGAAAACATGCTCTCTCGCCAGACGCACCCACGGGAGCGTCCGGCCGAAAACGTCGGCGTCCGGTCGCGGGTCCGGTCACCACGTCCGGCCGGCCACAAGACGCGAATTTTCGTCGTTCCTTCGCCGTCTTTGCTCCAACATGCTATCCACCAAGTGTACCAACTTGAGAACAAGGACTAGCATGTTTTTACCTACGATGCATCCGGCGCAATAGAAAATAGACGTTTCATTTTCTCAAAGCGCCCGAATCCCGCCTCGCGCAAGCTCGGCGGGAGGGTGAGCGTACCCAAACCCATCTCAACCCTCGCAACCATCACCGCCCGCCAAATGTGCCAACACCACCATGTGTACATCACCATGTGCTCGTGTGTTAGCATTTTCACAATCAATTTCGAAGGTTGGGTTAGCTCTCTAGGTTAGAATGCATGCAAATGATTTTGAACCTAGAGGCACATGAGGATCGATATGTACGATAGTTTTCCCCTCTTTATAGTACGGCTTATCGATCCTATAATCACTCACACCCCTCTATGGTGTCTTGAGTGTAAAAATCAAAATGGCCCTATGGATATACCTTTGCCTTGAGCCCATTTTGATCCTCGATCCACTCAAGACATGCACTTGATCATCATTTGAATCATCTCGATCCATCCACCATGACCACCATGCATCGTCCTTGGCTTGACCAATCTCCAACTAACACAACACTTAGCATAGAGAGATTAGTCCTAAGGATGTCATCAATTAGCCAAAACCAATCTATAGATTTTCACCGCGGTGCCCGAAGTGAACAAGTAGCTCGAGACCGGCTAATCATAGACATTAAAGGTGTAGGGATCCTTCTCGCTAATCCTCCCCATCTTTGGTCGTGTGTGTCCTTGGGCAAACTAGTTAGGAGAGAGTACATCTGTTCCCTCGTAGAAAATACGATACCACTGAATATTTCCGGGTGAAAGCTACAACGACGATTCCGCGGCGCTTGCGGATTTATCGTAGAGGCAAAGAAAGAAACGTCAACAAGGTCCACGCCCTCCGCCTCCGCCTCCTCCTCCTCCTCCTCCTCCTCCTCGCGTGCACCACTGGTGGTGGCGACGGTGGTCGGGTGCACGACGCCTTTGCCCCTACCCCGTGGTGGTGGTGGTGGCTCTGACGCTTCCTCTTCCTGTTGCCCTTGCCCTAGCGAGGCTACAATTTTGAATTTCTGGTCATTTTCTTGAAGACATTCGCTCGAGGCATCTTTTTGAATGACCTGCAATTAGATAGAACATAATTAGTAAAAATGCAAAATTAAATAGAACATAATTATGAAGAGATTGAAAACCAATAATCTGAACATAATTATTAAGAGATGCATAGTATTACATGTATTAGAAATAATCCTCATCTCATCCACGATTTAACCTTTGTCGGATCATAATCCTCATGATCACTATCATCCATGTCTACGCCTTCCAACATATGAAGATTGGCGGGATCCATGGGAGGAGGAACGACGTCAACACCGCATTTGTCCTTAAGTAATTTTTCAAGTAACGTAAGTCCTTCGCATCTCAAACCTCCTCGTCCTCCTCATCATCAACAACACTTTCATTGTCTACTTCTATTTCGTTGGGCCCGGTTATTTCTATCACAAATTTACCTTGTAGCCCATCTTCTTGGAAGAACTCTCCCTCATATGTGTTTGCATTAAAATGGTAATCGTCCCCTGTTTGGGGACGGTAGTGTACCGTGTGGCAATACCTTCTGCACAACATCCCAACCCTTAAGCCGCTCGTCGTCTTTGGCAACACCATGGGAGATAATAAACTTGTGTGGCATGTTGAGCCACAATGTAGACATCATCTCCGGCCATCACGGGAATCTTGTCGAATCTGAACAATCCCAAGTTGTTCGAGGTCCGAATTTGTTATTTCGGGATCGAACCAATGGCACTTAAACACGACGGATCAAGCCGTTTAGAGCCGGGAAATGGAGCTCGTATATTTCTTCAATTCTTCCATAATAACCTTTAGTGCTAGTTCCATCATCACCTTTAGTGAAAACTCCGGTATTTGTGGTTTTTCGGTTTGGTCGATTCTGCTCATAGCTCGTTGTGTGGTAGCGATATCCATTCATGTCATAACCGGTAAATGACCTAACCACGGTCTCAAAGCCATTGGCAACCTTGTATGAGCTTTCGGGATGCATACCCGGATCGGTGCGTACTGCAAGCTCAAGCGGGATAAATGAAATGAGACGGTTCGTTAGCATATCAAACGAGGCGTTATTTAACACGAATTGGGCAAGACGGCGTTTGAACCAACTAATGAAATCGGGTTTTCCATTGCCGGCACCACCTCGTCTAGCGGGCGTCAATTCATGTGCTTCGGGCGGCGTTCGTTGGCGCCGTAAATTGTCTTTGAAATTTCCTATACCAACGACGGACAAAAAGGGTTGGATGCGGGATATTAAGTACTAGAAGACAAGTAGGTTCTATGCTTAGAGTTGTGACTTCATTGTATGTAAGGAAGCACTTCGTCCAGTGTTGAAAAGTATATAATTTGTTATAATTGGTCCACTCTCGATTTGTCAAGATCTTTATTTTTTGAACCACTTGCACGTCCTAGTTCTCCTTGGAAAAGGCCGAGGGTTGATTCATTTTCATCGGCATTGTAACGAGGGGGTGGATAATGCGAGCTAGGAAGGTTGTCACCATAGTATTTTGATGTGAAGTCGACACCTCTGCCGAACCTTTGCTTCTCGCGATGGAACCCTCAATCTTACACTTATTTTTACATGGTCGGCCCGAACATGCTTCTCGAACTCTCTCAACAAAGATAGCACCAACGAAATCGCGGGGCCACCCACCCTTGTCTCGTATGGAAGGTGCAAAATCAAATGCAACATCGGAACGAAGAAGCCCGGCGGAAATATCTTCTCCAACTTACGACCAACACAGGGTGCCATTTTTTCCATTTCTTCTAGTGTGGTCCGAGATAACTCTTTAGCACAAAGCTACCGAAAGAAATTGCTCAACTCTGCCATCACATGCCGGACATGATCGGGGACATAGCCTCGAAGCATCGCTGGAAGAAGCCGCTCCATCCATATGTGGTAGTCATGACTCTTGAGCCCATTGATTCGCATAGTAGATAAGTTCACTCCCCTCCTCGATTTGTTTGCATACCCATCGTGGAACATTAATTTCAAAACCATTGCGGTACTTCCCTCCTTTGGGGCCGCTCAACACGTAATCGGTCTTAGGTTTTTTCCATCTCTTGCCATTGCTAGGAGGCTTCATTTCTTGCTTCGCCTATCACATAACTTCTGCCCGGATCAATTCTAGCCTTAACGTTGTCCTTTGACTTGCTAGTTTCCATGAATGTTTCAAAAAATACTCGGCGATGTTCTTTTCAAGATGCATTAAATCAAGGTTATGTGGAAGAAGAAGGTCATCATAATAGGGGAGCCTCTCTAATCCCGACTTGTGAGTCCATGCATGATCCACGCCATAACCCACAAAGACACCATTTTCATCGACCACAAGGGAATCCACTTGAGCGTGTACCTCGGCCAGATGTCATCATCTTCGGCTCTGGGTCCGTAACTTGGAGACCATTCGTAAAGTTCTTCTTGTCTAGCCTGAATGCATGGTCAAGAGGGAGGAACTGTCGATGCTTGTCGAACGCGAGAATACTTGCCACCCTTCTTCAACCGGGTGAACCTCACAAAAGCCTTGCATCTTGGGCAAGGGAACTTGCCGTGCACACACCACCCACAGAATATCCCATACGCCAAGAAATCATGCGGGGAGTAGTGGTACCACACGCATACATCCTGAAATTTCTCTTCAAAGCTTCGGCCGTGCGTCCAAAACCCTTCATTCCAACCTTTGATCAATTCATCAATCACAAAGCTCTAAGAACACACCCATTTTATTTCCCTGGTGGCTAGGAATTATCAAAGACAAAAGAATGTTCTTCGCTTGAAAGCGCAGGCGGGAGGGACATTCACGGGATAACGAATACAAGGCTAACAAGTGTATGGGGCAGCCATCATTCCATAAGGATTGAACCCATCTGTTGCCGGTACTTAACACGCACATTACGAGCCTCCATAGCTTTGTCGGGATGAACATTGTTGAAATGGGTCCATGCTTCGGCATCGGATGGGTGTACCATCTTATCTGGATTGTAGCGACGCCCATCTTTGTGCCATGTCATCTGTTTTCGCAGACTCCTGGTCATGTACATCCGTTGTAACCTCGGTCCAAAGGGAAGGTACCGTAGGATTTTCACGGGGACCTTAAGCTGCCTCTTCTCACCATCTTCACCGGGGTCTACCTCTATGAACCTTGAGGATTTACACTTTGGACAAAGTCGCGTATCATCTTTGTACTCTTTCCTAAATAAGACGCACCCGTTCTCACAAGCATGTATCTGCTCGTATGGCATCTTGAGTACCTTGAGGAGTTTCTCGACTCGTACATGTTCTTTTGGCAGCACGTGACCTCGCGGAAGCAAGCCCCCAAAGATCGTCAACATGTCGGGGTGAAGCCGTCTCGACTAATATTGCATCGGGCCTTCAAGTCCATAAGGCGAAAATGGCATCTAGTTTGGAGACCTCACTATAGTCGTGAAGGGGTTTACGTGCCGCCTCCAACATGGTATAATAGGCCTTTGCGGTTTCTTACGGCTCCTCCTCCCCTCATCCCCAAGTCCTTGCTCAAAGTTACCAGGCATGAAAGTCATCTATCATGTCTCCTATCCCGGCATCGAAGCAAGATCATCGATGCGTTGCCTCACGACCTCGTCTCTCTCATACGCTCGGTTCACCATGGAAGATCCACCGCTTATAGCCCTCCGTCCATCCATACTTGGGAAGATGTTTAGACATGTCCTCCTTACTTTGCCTTTTTTATTGTCACAATTCTTGCATGGACACCAAACCTTACTCGCCCCTCGAGCATTCTGAAAAGCATAATCCACGAAAGCACTTTGCTCTTCCTAACCCATTCATGGTCATAATCTCCAAAACTCCTCCGGCCATTGTATATCCACGCATACGGTCATCCATTCTCTATCATATGCGCGAGAATATAAGAATGCGGTGCATCTACACAAGGATCCTACCATCTAGTAGGTGAAGATAGGTCCTAATCCCACCCGAGGTTGCATAGATGAGGTCAATTCCATGCTCCACTCCTATCCGAGACAGAATTTCGACAGCACCTCCCCGCTGTTCTCCGAATACACGTCCTCCCCGAGAGGGGGAGCTGCGTATTCGAAGAACAACAGGGAGATGCTGCCGAAACTCTGAATCAGACAGGAGTGGAGCATGGAACGAACCTCATCTACGCATCCTCGCCGTCCAAAACGTGGACAATTCGAAAGCAGATACGGTTATAGGTATGCGGGGATCTGCATACTTCCAACCGTATCTCTTTCGAACGGGAGACGCCCTAACGAGCTGCGATCTAGCTACGACCATGACACGGAAGGAGGGGGTGATACCTAGGGTCGCGGTGGAGTCGGCCCTAGCCGGCGAGGAAGAAGATCGGGGGCCGCCAAGAGACTCGGCTCGGCAAGCAACTTCGCCTCCGAGAGGGTTCCTCTCTGCATAAAAAGAAACACAGGGGATAAGTTGAAAATTTTGACAGAACCTCCCCTACACGGGGGAGGTTTCCAATACCCGCAAACAAAGCACATGGCACGATGGCCGACAATCACATCTAGGCACGATGGCCGACAATCATATCGAGGGCACGATGGCCGACAACTGCAGCGAAGCGAAGGCGGCAACGGCCCGGGCCGGACGGACGACCTCTCCTCGGCCGGCCGGCGGGCGATGGCGGTGCAAGGTGTCTTGGCGCAAGAATGTCGGGGCACGCCAGGCGGCAGCGTCGGGACCTCTCTTCCCCCCCCCCCTTCTCCTTCCTTCCTCCTCCTTCCTTCCTTCCTCCCCCCTCCTTCCTTCCCCCCTCCTCCCTTCTTCTTCCTTCCTCCTCCTTCCTTCCTTCCTCCTCCTCCTTCCTTCCCCCTCCTCCCTTCTTCTTCCTCCCTCCTACTCCACCGCCCCTCCTTCTCCCCCCCCTCCCTTCCTTCTCCTCCTCCCTCCTACTCGGGAGGCCCGGTGGTGGCCGGGGCGGGCGGGGCGCGGGGGGGCGGGTGGCCGGGGACGCGGCCCTGGCGGGATGGTGGCGGCGGCGGCGGCGCGACCGGCCGGCGGGAGGGTGGCGGCGGTGTAACACCCCAGTGTTACTTACCGGTTAAGCCATGGTTTGGACAAAAATAAGCTTCTTTTATGCTTGATCACGTTGTCGGTCGAAGAGATGCGAAAAGAATCAAAATCCGGGAGTTTCCCTTTTGTCGGAAACCCTAAACCCTAACCTTTCTTTACCCCTTTTTGTTTATTTTAAAATCTAAGCAAAATTTGCGAAAATTTCCAAAAGCCAAGTTGTAGATCTTGTTTTGATGTACAAAAAAGGTGTACAAAGTTTTTGAAGTTTTTGAATAAATTTTAAAGTAATTTTGAATTCAAAATTATCCCTTTCGACCCTATTTCAAAAGTCATATTTAGAGGCAGAATTTGAAAATCTTTCAATTGTGAAAATTGTAGATCTTGAAATTTTAAGCAAAGTTGCTTCTTGGAGATTTTTGAGTTCAGTTCAAATTTTGGAAGTAATTTGCAAAATTCAGAAATGTTAGGGTTTGGGTGCTACGATTAATCGGCATGGGCGCCCATGCCGACCACATCGTCGTCGTCGCCGTGGCCGCCTCGGCAGCCGATTAGTCCTCGCCCGTCACCGGCCACACGGGCGTTGTCGCGAAGCCGCTAGCTACCACCTCGATCTCTCTCTCTACTTTTTAAGCCAACGGCGACCGTCGTCATCTCCTTTTCTTCCTCCCGACATCGCCGCCGGTCACCTCGCCGCCCGAGCTCATACGCCCTCTTCGCTCAAGCTCGCGACGTACCATCTTGCCAACAAGTTCGCGGTGCTCTTTTGCGCTCCTTTTTGCACCCACTTTCGCCTCGATTCGTCGTGAGAATCGCCCGCACCCATTTATCTTCCAGCGGTCGGCAAAGCACACCGCCGAGATCCGCTCCACATCGGCCCGCCGCTCCGGTGAGCTCCTCGCTTCTTTGTTACCTGTTTTAGCATCCCTTGATCACCTTGTAGCTCACCATCTTGATCGTTTAACCCAACCGCTCCGGACTCGTCGAACGACACCACAATCGCCCGGTCCGTGCGCCCCCGCCGCCTACGTGGCGTGGTCGTGCCCTTTGTAGGCTGCGTTGGGGCAAACCGTGGTCACCCTCGACGCGATCAAGTCTTATTGGTGCCTAAGTCGCCCTTCCTCGCCACCACACGGTGACCATCCCGCCGGGAACATCCGCCGCCGAGCGCGCTCCATCGTTGCTCGCTCAAGAGACGCCTGGGGACTTCGGGTTCAGAATAGGGAGAAGATGAGGGGCTAGGTGAAAATCTCGTGACTCATGTGAATAGTGTTTTTGTACTTGTTTGTAATTTCATAATTTAACGGGGGTCTTTTTGTAAAGTTGCCGGGCCGGGCTTCAACAAAGCCGCTTTGGGCCGACTTTACATTCTTCGTTCTGTGGGCGGCCTGTTTGCACGATGTCGGCCGAAGCACGCATCGGGCCACTCGAGCGAAGGCGTTTTCCTTTTCATAAATGTTTTATCAATTTGTATTTGTTTGAATAGTATCTGTTTTTGTTATTTTCATATAAATTCAAATACTTGCTTATAAATTCTGAAAATTTTTGTGTAGCCTTCCCATGAGTATGTCAAACCATGAAAAATTTGAAACCTTGATTTTGAGTAGTTCTTGCATGATTTAAAAATACAATCTTTAATTGAAAAATGCATCTTCCATAATTTTTAGAAAATAAAATATTTATTCAAAAATTATGAAAATTTATTTGGTGCTTTTTTTTATGCTATGATCTAGCTTGTACAACAAGTTTTGAGTCATTTTGACATGTTTAAATTATTTTCTATATTGAGCTCTATTATTTTATGTGAGTTATAAGTTGTTTAGTGTCAAATAATTTAGGTTTTTGTGTGACTTTTGGGTTGTTTTGTGAAACTTGGATCAGATCACGATTAAGTGGTCCTTAAGAACTCCTTAGGCAATGGTGATGATATCTTGTAGAGTAGTTCAACAAGTTGGTTTTGTTGTGTTGTAACTTTATCGTGAAGGAAAGTTGTACTCAAGTGTTTATCATTTTATGCATCCATTAAGCATCATATTTATACTTCATCATGCTAAAGCATGCATCATCATCTACGTGTAGAGTATACGAGAGTGAGATGGTTCTTGATGGTCGAGCTTCAAGAAGATCCATCCACCAGTGATATCGAGGTCAAGTATGACTCGGGTGATCTCGTTAAGGAATCTAACTTTTCCCTACAACACAGGCAAGCCCCGGTTTCATTAAACCCTTCTTTGATGTTTTAAAAGTTTTTTATCACTTATGTCTATGCTATGTTGCATTAAGTAATTAGGAGTTGGGTGATAAACTAATTGCCGCATTACCATCCTTGTTTATTTCAATACCATCCTTAATAACTTGTTTTATTACGAAAATGCTTAGTGATGCTTAGCCCTGCTTACTTAGTTAAGCTTTTTCATCAAAATGTTTTATTTGAGAAGATGGTACTGTTTTCGGAAAAGAAAGAGATGTAGTGATGAATTTGAGATCGGACGGGGGCGTAGGTTGAAAGCCGTGGGGATACCTAGCCGTGCTTTGTCCCGTGTTGGTCGTTTAAGGACCGTCCGTTGTTTGGATTGTTAAGTTCGACTTTTTGAACGCATGTTGCGCTGAGGCCGTTTGGGTCAAAGGCACGCCGTCGACCGGGCGCTTGATCACCCCCAGTCGTCGACGAAACTAACCGGCCACATGCCCCGGTAAGCCTAATCTCGGGGGTGTGCCAAATCGAACGGACAACCGCAAGACCGGGAGTGGAGAGATGGCGGGAGTAGCATGTACCCATCCTACTTTTGGTCAAACCGTCATTAGGGCCGGGGTAGGGAGGTGGAGTACTGTGCTCTCGGTGGCGATGGACCCAGTCCGTTTTGGACCTAACCGAGTGAGGGTTGATATATGCAAGCTTAAGTGCTACATATGTCGTGTGGTTAGGGATCCCTAGCCGGTATAATCGGTTCATGAATCGCCGCTTGCTTCTCGGATATGGAGACCCGTTCTTCCTGCCCATTCATCGTAGTAAATGATGGAATATGTTTTCGAGGAAAAAAGAGTTGGAATATGAAAAGTATGTTTGCTCTAGAATAGGATAACCTAGAGTATATGAGTTACTAAGTTGAATTAAAAATATTGAAAGTAAGGATTCACTTATAGTAAGCTTTTCTCGCAAAAGAGTCTTTGATTCTTGCTAAAACCTTACCTTGACTCCTAAGATCAGCATTCCCGAGTCTTCTCCTCTTTTCTTTGTCGGGTAAGTCTTGTTGAGTACTCCCCGCACTTTCGTGGTTCTTTTGACCCTTATTGCGGTGTTGACTCGTCTTTGGTTAACCAAGGTTATGTCGGTGGGCCGCGACATGATCTGGTTGTCTTCTAGTCTACTCGGCTTCCGCAAATTAATTAAGTTAAGTTTACTCAAATATAACTTACTCACATTTTGTAAAATTAATGTTATTATTCTTCCGCACTCGATTTATATTTTTGTAACAAATGTTGTAATGTTGTAGCTACTCCTTTGTTGATCCCGGTATGAGTGGTGTAATCGGGGTTTTCCCGATGACACCCGACAAAGCTTAAGTTATTGGGTGCATCCGCTTTGCTGTCGAGGTCTTTGTGACAATGACGAGGCAGTGGAGCCGATAATTAGGAGGTTCTGTTATACCAGGGGCCTCCGCTGGCGCTCGCAGCGGGCAGACCGGGCGGGCGGGCGGTGGGGCGGTATTGGCGGGCGGCGGGCGGGGCGGGAGGCGGGGCGGCGGCGGCGTGCGTGTGTGTGTTAATGGTGTGTGGCGTCGCGTGTGTGTGGCGTCGTTGTTGTCTGCGTGGGTGTGAGTGAGGTTTGGTTGACTTTGTTTAAAAAAATGCAAACTCCTTTCCCGTGAGAGATCCGGGTGGCTCACTGAAAGGCAAGATCTTTCCCCGTGAGCCACCCGGATCTATCACGGGAACGGGTTAAAAAAACGAACCCTAATCCCCGCCACGCCACCGAGGTGGGTCTCGCCAACGATTTCCCGTGAGCAGTACACGTAGGATCACGGAAAGAAAGAGCTTAGCTTTCCCGTGAACGAGCTCACGGAAAGGAGTTTTCCGAAAATAAATTTTATTTCTATCTCTTTCTTTTTCTAGCATATATATTTTGAAACTTTGATCATGATAACTTCATAAATACCTTTCCACATACACTCACCAATCCTAATTTGATCCTTGCGCAAAAAAATTGACCATTATTTCATGTGGTTCTATCTATATTTGCATTTACTTAACTCGCAACAAAAATTATAATAATTACAAAAATAATCCAAAAATTCTCAAAAATAGACATGACATAATATTTGAGGTCTATTGCATATAGAAAAAGTTTCGTAGCCAAACCACAACTTGATCGTCACATCCACATGAAATCACACTAGATCACTCTCAACAAACATGAAGCTTCTACGTAGATGTTGGAGCTTGTGAACATCGTGACGTGCCAACTTGTGCGAAACGTTCCCAATTTTTTATCATAGCCTCGGCATAAGATATCATGACATATTATCAAATTTCATGATTTTTGCACATCGGTTTATTTTCTAGAATTTTTAAACCACTTTCGAACAGGGGATTAGAGTTGATGATTTCGTATTAAGATGTTCCGTTTTCATTATTTTTTTAAATGCAAGGCCTTACATTGTGTTGAGTATGAGGAATATAAATTTTCTACTAATTTTTTTTCAAAAAATTTGAAGCACTTGTAGTTCAAATTTGGTCTCATTTCATAAATTCCCATAAAAGAGAATAATTAACTAAATATATCAAATAAAGTCAATAATTCACTAAACTTTAATATTGAGTGCCATATGATGTGCAACAAGTGTAGAAAAAAAGTTTGGAGATGAAAATCCAAAAAAATTTCCGTGGCGTCTTTCCCGTGAGCGAGGTACCCGGCTCACGGAAACGGTGCCTTTTCACCGAGGCTTCTTGTTTGGCCCACGGGAAAGCCCGCTCACGGGAAAGAGATATCCCGTGAGCTAGACGGAGTTCTCATGGGAAAGGGTGGACGGAGGGGACGGAGCGGGGCTGGGGTGACGGCCGCCTCCCTTCCCGTGAGCCCCATCCTCACGGAAAGGGTGGGGATTTCCGTGAGCTTTCCATCACGGAAAGTACATATCCCGTGGGTATTTTCTTTCCCGTGATGTTTTCACCCCCGCTCACGGGATATCTCGGTGTTTCCCGTGATTATTGGTCGTGAGCTCACGGGAAATAATTTCCTCACGGGATATCGCAGATATTCCTGGTAGTGGTAGGTAGGGTCCGAGCCGTGTGCCGGTCTAGGGTGTTACAAATGGTTGAGTGCGAACTAACTTAAAAATCCAGGCCAAGGACGCGTAGTGACCTTCGGTTAACCGTTTTGAGCGAAACAAGAACGAAAGCTCAAGCGGGTTGCTACGTAGGTAGGGTCCGAGCCGTGTGCCGGGTCTAGGGTGTTACAAATGGTATTCAGAGCCAACTCTCGCGGTTTCACGGATGTATGGATCGGGAGCTCGGACAGGTTGCGCATGGTTCCGTAGAGGGCATGGCACTTGGGCCGAGGAGCTGGTAATGCATACGTGAGCCAATGTTTGTCCCATGCGTGTAAGTTGGTTCGATGAGGACGTCGAGTCCTTAAGGGTGGGTGGATGTGAAACCCATGGCCCAATGGGCCCTGATGATGGGCTACGCCAAATGAGCGAGTTACTGTACAACCCACATTCTTTGAAGTCCGACACTACTGAATTGGCTTATAGTCAAATGGTAGGGCCGGTCCCAGGGGGACGCTACCCACTAGGGTTCATTTTCCCCGTTTTTTCCCCAGTATTTATCGGCGTTATGCATTAAGTGGTAACCGTCGTTCCCATCGACAGCGAGACACCAATGGTGACTTCGGAAATCTCTGAATCTGTCGGATGCTCAGTCCTTCGGAGGTGTTCATAGGGGTAGATGGACCATGTGCCTCGATTCCCTCCACGCGCCCAACAAAAGATCAAAAGCCAAAAAAAAAAAGTCTAAAGGCCCTATAAATGATAATGGAGGAAGTAAAATAAAAGTCCTCAAAAGCCCCTAAGAGACCAAATAGGGGACTCTGTTGAATTTTGTTTTAAAAGCCCCTAGAAGCATCTCTATGAGAGTCTTTTACTAAAAGCTTTAAGACTAAAAAAAGTCTCATGACTAATTAACCAGACAGGCCGATGAAGCGGCATGCCAGACATCTACTCTCGATCATTTTTTTTTTTTTTTTTTTTGGAAATGTTACCCTCGATCATGGTGATAGTACCCTCGCGATAGATTTATTTCATCATCCACCGCCTCGCGCGGCAGTCTACTGTCCCAGCGAGCCACATACGATGGGGCCCGCATGATGACACGTGCTCACGTAGCTTTGCATTGACCCACAACAACACATGGCGGACAGGTCACCTGGTTTTCACAGCTTTGGTGGGCTTCCGTGGACATGGATCCGAAGCTCGTCCCCAAACATCGAGAGAATTGTTGTACCGTGCAGCGGACCTCAAATGTCCAAAGGCAAGAAGGCCCGTATAATAAAGGGAATAAGGCCCATGTAAAAATATCTATATAGATGATGTGATAGTTTTTTGGGGAAGAAGAAACCGATCCTTGTAGAAAGTTTTTCATCATCCAATAGCTTTTGCAATAGACTTGACATTTTTTTTGTCACTCTTGAAGATTTTTAGGCTTTTAAGAGAATGACAACCATCGTGATGTTTTGGCCTTGTGTCCTCCAAAGTTCGCCAGGTAGTATGCTATCATGCAACCTGTCTTACCTCTTTTTTTCTCTTTTTAAATCGGACCACGACAGGCGAATGCCAGTCTGATGTGCATGAGTTTTGGGACATACAAAACTTTAGAACGCCGGCTCATGCTGATTTGTTGCAAGAGTTTATACCATGATATATGTTCAAGAGAATAGGTATGCATATGGATCAAATGGATTAGATACTGAACAGATATTACTGACATCATATTTATTTCCATATTTCTACTCGGATTCGGATTAGGATTTCGAATTCGAATACGGATAGTGTCAATCATGCATACGGATTCGACATAGTTGTTGTAGTTAACCCATTGATTCATCTTTAGAGCCATTGATTTTTACTAAATCTCCTATATTTAGCCCCTCCTAAGGCGTCATCGTGGCTCCGCCCCTGCCTCCGTCTATAAAAACATGCAATTCTAGATTTCTAGCATAGTGTTACAGTTTAAAAATCTCACGTTTGATTAGTTATAGATAACATTATATCTTTATTTATGATATCAAATTAATATCATTAGATCCATTATGCAATGTATTTTTTAAATAAATTAATTTGAAGTCTCACTATAAATTTAGTGAAACGTAGTGACATGCATTGCATGTTTTGTTGGACACATGGAATACCTTTCGACACTCTATCTAGGTGGTCCATGCACAAAGACTGTGCACAAAGACTGCAAGAGGCAGTGTCACACAGGCGGAAGAAAAGTATCCTCAGGCAGGTACAGGTTGCGTCATTCAACGTGCAAAATATATAGCACAGAGCCCAGTCTTGGGTTCCAGAAATCAGAAAACCGAGCAAAACAGCCAAAGAAGCGCATCATGAAACAATTCGGCTACATTTATGCTTCCTTCTACGAGCACGGAGCAGCCGTCCTGCTGGCGTTGGTATCTCGTCACGATTGCATATTTATGGTTCACCAATTCACTACCTGCGGTGTCCATCCAGCAATTGCCTTTTGCCTCCTGTCCCTTGTTGCAGGGCGAGGATGGCTGCTCGTAGTGCAAAAATCTCTGGACCAAGTGTCCAAGGGGTTGGACCCCAAAAGGTTTAGAAAGGGAGAAAAGAGTTGAACTGCTTTTCTCAAGAACACGAAATGATGTTCAGAAATGGAGTTCTGCCCATGTATAATTGGTCATGATGAAATCGACACTAATCAGTCCTACTCACTTCATGCTAATATGAGAGCTAGGTAGCTAGGTAGCACCGGCAACTTGCTAGTGGCTTTGCCCTTAACTGTTGCTTGATATGATTGACACTAAATTTGCATATATATATACAGGATTCCTCTGATCATTAATGAACTATTCTCGTAAGAGGGTGTAATAGGCAACGTGCCTCTTGACAGCAAACTGTTTATTATGGTGACTTTGTCAATCTCCAAATAAACATGTTAGCTTGGTTCAATCTTTCAATTTTTAAATGCTTTTATTAGGAGTAAGTGATCACAGGATCGAGTAAGCTGTGTGCACATGTATATGAGTCTCTACGTCGTATCATGATTAAAAACATAAAAGTCTCATTAAATATAGATGAAATCATGCATACATTGTATCCAACACATTTTGCCTCTTGCATGTATTGTTTATGAAGCCAAAACAATGTATAACAATGCATGTGCTATTTCATCATCAATTGAATACAGAACACTATTCATGTGACACTCTTGAAACACGTATAAAACCCAGCATGAGAATGGCCTTTATATTCATGACCAATGTTTGATTTGATTTTAGGGACCACGCCAAGTCAGCAGCGCCCTACGTCAAACAGGAGAGTACTTTTTTTTTTTTTTTGAGTATCAAACAGGAGAGTACGTGTAAAGCTCTAATTTCATTCTGAAGAACAATGATGTTGCCTGCCTGTTGCTGGAAAAACTAGGGTGGTAGTAGTATATATAGTATTGCCTACTCCTACGAATCATCTCTTGGCTATCGGATGGGAACATAACGTTATATAGATGCATTTGGAATGCAAAATGCTAAATGACAAATATTTTGCTACAACAAATGTCAAATGACAAAATCTAAAGATCAATGATGTTGCCTGCCTGGAAAACTAGAGTGGTAGTAGTATAGGCTGTGTTTATAGATGCATTTGGAATGCAAATTGCTAAAAGCCAAATATTTTGCCGCAACAAATGTCAAATGCCAAAATTTACACCTTACGGTGTGTTTAGATGCCTTTGGAATGCAAAATGCAAAATATTTTGCCACAACAAATGTCAAATGCCAAATTTTAGGGTGTGTTTAGATGCCTTTGGAATACAAAATGCCAAATGCAATTTTTTTGTTGCAGCAAAATACGGAATGCAAAATTTGTCACCTTGGTGTTTATTTGCATACATTTTTTTTACAATGCGTATATAGATCACATGTTCCCATGACCCTTTTCCTCTCTTTTGGGCCTCTTGAGAGTAAAATGAAGAATGCAAAATACCCCAGTATTTGTTGGTTTTTCACCATGGTGTTTACTTCCATTTTACAAAATAATACGATCAAAAACAAAAACAAAAAAAAAAAGTCAAAGAAGTGGAACTAAACAGGGCCTTAGTGTTACACAGCATGTGCCCCCCCATGACATTTTTGTCCTCTTTTGGATGCAAAATTCCCAAACATTTGCTGGTTACACCACGGTGTTTAGTTCCATTTTGCAAAATGATGGTCTAAAGCACCAAATTTTTGACAAGAATGGGGAGTAAACAGGGCCATAGCAACTTCAACACTATCAGGGTAACAACAGCTTCTACATTAGTAGTGTTTAACTAATGACCAACTAATATATCAAGAAAAGGAACTGAAATCCTAGTTATATCAAGTCATGCTACTCAATGTGTCCTCAGTAATAGCGGTCTGCGGACTGAGGATTTGATCTGCTGCTGGTAAGAGAGAGAAGAAAACGAATCGTTGTATTTGATTGATCAGGATATCCCATGCATGCAGAGACACACGCTACCGATTGAGATCAATACACAAGAGAGGGAGACTATAAATAAATGAAAAATAAACTAAAAATAGTCGTGGTAAACATGCACCGTCATGATCCATAAGTAGCTACTAGCTAGTTGCATGCATGGTATTATGATCGACTATCAGGGCGAGATAGATTTGTGGTGTTTGTTTCTACTGTTGTTTCTCGTTTCGTTTTGCACATCTCATGATCAAGTGATATATGTTAGCTTTTAGATGGACCTGTTCTCTAGGATGGCCGAAAGGCTCGTCGTGCGCTGCCGCTTGAGCCCGGCGGCGCCTGACGATGCCGCCGCTCCCGACTCCTCGGCCGCCGCCGACGTCGACGCCGTGCGCTCCATGACGGCGCGCAGGGCCTCCTGGATGGACGCGACCGTGTGCTGCGGCGACATTGGCGCCTCCTCCTGCTGGTCGTCATCCGCCGCCGCCTCCCCTGGCAGGCGCGGGCGCTGTCGTCGGCGGTGATGACGAGCACGTTCTTGACGCGGCCGCCAAGGGTGGTGATCTCGGCCTTGAGCGCGCGCAGGCGGAGCGCCTTGAGCGCGCGGATGAGGTCGGGGAGGAGGTCGGCGCGGTCGTCGCAGCAGAGCGTGGCGCGCACGACGAGGCGGCCGTCCTCGTCGCTGGACGCGTCGACGGTGAGCTCGTCGGACTCGGTGGGGAGCGGGCACGCCTCCTCCTCCGTGATCTCCGACGTCTGCCGCTTCAGCTCCTTGACGTGCTGGATCACCTCCGCCAGCAGCGACGCCTTGTCTGTCTGCAAACATGCATGTGACACGCGCGCACATGATCACAATGAGGAGGAGTAAATCACAAGGAAAAACAAGGCTAGGTAGCTAAACAGAAAGACCACGCACACACGGGCCAGCATGCACTAGCGCGTAGTTGCCAGAATGATGAGAGTATGCGGTGTACGCATGCTGATGCAGGCCAAAAGGAGGCCATGCGTGCCCGCCCGCCGTGGGCATGCATGCTACCGAGCCGAGCGTGCCGTGGGACTCACTCACTCACCGGACCAGCCCCCTCCTACTTGGAGCACGAAGATGGCTGGTAATCAATACAAAATGTTAGTGCAACGCATAGGTTGTTGGTGTCGTTGTCGCGCTGTTAGTGGTGCTCGCACGCACGCTTCCACAAACCAAGCGATCTATGTCGTCGTCGTCGCTCTAGCTTTTCGGTCTCAAGTGGGGCAACAAACCATCACCACTCCCGATTCTTTTATACTTGCTCTGCTATCGCGCCTACCTGGGGTCAAATGCAAATGCATGCGCCTACTACTACTATGGTTTGTGGTGCACTAAGAACTAACAGTGCAGCACGAGGAGTACAGTAGAGTATGGTTGGGATGCAGGTTCTGCAGAGAGAGCCATCCTTCCTTGGGATGGAGATGGAGAGGAGGAGGATCTCTCGAGATGGCCAGCCAGCTCCAGCTTTTTGTTTATCTTTGCTGCCAGCCTGCCACTGTTCATGTCCGAGACTGACACTCGCTCGCGTGTTTGTCTCTCCTCGCTGGGAGAGGCCCGGCAGTAACTCCCGCATCGCGAGCTTTTGTTCCCTCGCCGGTCTCTCTTTTCCGCGTCAACTAGGCGGCTCATGTCTCCTACAGTACCTCAGCCCTACTACTACACTAGTGCCATCGTCGGATGGAGAGCCAGCAGCAGCAGCGGCTATCAGCAATGGAGTTCGCGCGCACTTGCACGCGGACACATGCATGCGTTGCAAAAAGCTGCATACCTTGGTCGTGTTGGGCAGGGAGGCTGCGGAGGCGCGCGAGGTGCGCGTTGATGCGCTCGCGGCGCCTGCGCTCGGCCTCGCTGTGGCTCTTGGACGCGGCCAGCGCCTTGGCGTCCATGATCTCCTGCGCGGTCATCCGCCCGAAGTGGTCTCCGAACGGCGACGACGCGAACGCCGGGGGCATCATCATCCCGGACCCGCCGTGGTGCCCCATGTAGAGCCCGCCGAGGCCGAGCGGGTCCGACGACGTGGACGGGCCGCCGCCGCCCGAGTGGTGGTGATCGTACGCGAACTGGAGCGCGCGCCGAGCGTAGAAGTCGGCGAAGAAGGGCGGCGGTGGGGGGCGGCTGCGGGGGCAGCGGCGGCAGAAGCGGGAAGAACGGGGACTGATGATGCTGGCCGCCGACGCTGTGGTGGTCCGGGTGGAGCTGCTGCTGTGGCGGCTCGGACGGCGGCGGCGGCGGCCAGCCGAGGATCTGAGGCGGCGCCATGGTTGCCGCACTGACGCTCCCCACGCTACTGCTCGCCTCGAACACCATGCCCGCAGCGTCTTGACCACCAGCGCCATCGCCTAGCCCTTGCTCCAGCTCCACCACTCCGCTCGTGGCGCCACCGCAGGCCTCCCTGGCGTGGTGCTCGAGCTCCTCCTCGTCGTCGTCGACGAGCACCCCGACTTCCTGGTGGTGGTGGCGGCGGCGGTCGCCGTGACCACCCATGGATCGATCGATCCGATTGGAGGATCGAGCCGCAGCAGCTGGGTCGCAACGCAAACAAGGTTGCGGTGTACGCCGGCCGGGCTATGCTACGACGTTTAATTGGCGTGGAAGCGAGATGGATGGATGCTTCTCCTGGTGTGTGTCTAGGGCTAGCTTTTGTATAGGGTGTGTCATGTGGCAGCATGATGCGCCTTTCGGCCTTTTTGTCTTTCGCTTATGATCTCGCCCGGCCTCGCAAGAATCATGGCGTCCTCCCCCTGGCCTGAGACATTACAGCAAAAGGCCTCCCCTTTTTTCGCTTGAATTCGTTCGCTCCCGGTGCCGGTGCCGGTGGCCTGGCCTGACCAGCTCCATGCATCTGATAGCATACTTGGCTGCCACGCCTTTCGATGGCCTTGTGGGGGCAAAGGCTAGTAGGGTAATATAATTACTAGGCTGGAGCAATGGAGACAGGAGGGGAAAAAGGGCGTGTAAATGGAGCTGATCGATCAGGCCTGGAACAGGACCGAAAGTTGTGAGGGAAACGGAGGGGGCAAAAGATTGCCTGGACTGGAAGGCGAGTGGAGTGGCCAGGACCGGAGAGAAGAAAGCGCTCGTGTCATGCCTAGTAGCTCGTTCATGCGTGTGTGTGTGTGTGTGCAGTGGATGCCTGACTGAACGGCTGCCTCGGTCAAGGCCCATGTTATGCAGCAGCAGCCAGCCAGCGAGCGAGAACGTCCACTTTACGAATCCACGCCTCCCCGCGCGACACAATCATTGTGTCTTGGAATACACTCCTCGCCGGCCGGCCTGCGCGAGGGTTGCAGCTACCAGCAGCAGATCGAGAGACTAGTACGAGCGAGTAGACGGATTTGTTACTCTAATCTAATCTATCCCTGCGTGGACGCAGGATTGAACAAAACAGGATCCGCTCGAAAAAGGGCACAGGCTAATGCCACTAATGGCGCCACGATTATCAAGTGGTTTCAAATCTTGGCCCATGATTACAACAAGGCCCTCCCTCTCCGATCGATCCGCGCGCGCTCTAGGCAGCTAGCTCGCGAGGTCGCCAATGGGGATGGGCATGGCATGAGATCCCGCCGGCCCCTGCATGCATGCCGGCGCCATGATGCGCCCCCCGCCCTGCCGCGACCGACGCGCGCGCGCGTCGTCGTCGACGACACGATCATGCTGCTGTGCCGCTCGCGCGGGCCGGCGAACGAGGCGCGCGCGGTGGGCGACAAGTGGAGTAGCAGCCTCGTTCCGCACCCCCAGATATCGCGTCGCGTCGCGGCACGTCCCTCCCCGGCGCCGTCGTGATTGCGTTCGTACGCCGCCACAGTGAGTGCCCGCCGCCCCCGCCCTGGCGGATCGGAGGCGGGGCAGCGGGAGCGGGAACGGGAGCGGACGGGAGCGGACGGAGGAAGCCACGCACGCACGCATCGATCGATCGAATCGGGTTCAGAGCACGATTCAGGTTGCCGCTGCGCATCTGCATGGCACGGCAGGCACGCGCCCTTGGGCCATGTGCGCGTCATGCAACGTGACGATGACGACGACGAGCCCAAGCCGAGCGCGCGCCTGCACTGCCAGTTTCAGAGCGCGGGGGCCGGCAGAGGCAGCAAAACGACCGGCGCGAACTCATCATGGCGTGGCTCCGCCGCATTCACTCTGCCCTTGTTTGGGCTTGCTCCTCCCTGCTCGTAGTGCTGTGGTGCAGTAGCACGTCGCACCTCGCTGCTGCTGACGCTTTGCTACAGTGGCGAGAGTGAGTATTTATGTTTCGCGTACGCATCATCACGGAAGATTAAAAGATCGGACGATCCTTAGCAGTCATTCGGACCCAAGTCTCCCCACACTGTAGCTCCTTTTGCACCGTTTGTACTTTCCTTTGCCAAAATGGAAAGTGTGAAAAGCTAGATCAAGTTGGCCTCGATCACAACCGTGCATGTCCGGAAAGAAATGTACAAACAGGCTAAAAGTAACACCACCATTTTTTGATAAAGAAAACAAAGAGGCCCTGCATATTAAAAGGCAAAACTCGATACCTTACCATATTTTACTACTAACAAATATGTTCATGTGGTGCAACAAACCTCAATACATATGGGAATCATGCCTCGTATCATTGATAGATGCGAGCTATTCTAATCCCTATGTAAGCACGGGTCAAGAGTATGATAAGTACTCCCTCCGTTCTAAATTATAGTTCACTTTGATTTTTTAAAATTCATTTTTTTTTTATTATGTATTTAGACATAGTGCATAACTAGGTGTATAGTAAAATCAATGTATTTATAAAAGCCAAAAGTGAACTACAGTTTGGAATGGAGGGAGTAGGTCACGGCTCATTGTGTATCGAAATTCGACTCTGTATTTATGATCGCTAGACATGAGTTCGTTCTAACTATCTATTGTTCGAATAGTCTGAAGATGATGAACCAAAAAAAAAAAAAAAAAAGCAGCCGCTGCTGGCCTCACCACCTCGATTTGCGCATCTCACGCCCACGGCCGGGAGGACAAGTGGGCGCCAGTGATGGAGTGACCGCCTGGCCGCCAAGTCCTCCTTCCGGGACCCCAATCCCGAACGGCGGGCTCGTCGCGTCCTTCTCAACAAATGGGAAGGGAAGGCGGAGGGCGCAACATCACGAACTCCGGACTCCACCATTGCCAAGAGATTCCAAGATCACCGGCGGTCACGTCCCCACAGCACAAACGGAACATGGTGCGAGATCCTAGTTCCTCACGCGATTACGCATACGCCGGAACCGCCATGACGGCGAGGACCGCTGAGCAAGCAGCTCCTTAGAGCCTCGCTGAGTTCTTCATAGTCGCGAAATAGGTTTCCTTCCAAAGTACAACCTTTTAGCTCCACCGTTCTAGCCGGTGCCTTTTGTTTGTGTGTCGCCTAGTTTACCTTTGGCATCTCGCCACTTGTATGACTAGGATGTAACTAAACTCTCCAAATTCTCTTAATGCAAAACGGGCAATGTCCCGGTTTCGAAAAAAAATGAACCAAAAAAACAGGTGATTTTTTTTTTTTTTTACTTTGGGTAAACCAGTTCATCTTTCATAAGAAAAACACAGTAACATGGAAAAAATCATGTGTTCCAAAGGGGTCCTACGACGTGTAAGCTTTGTATTGAATTGCACCTCTTAATGGCCAGTTGTGCATGTTGGGGGAACCCATTTGGAACCTCGGGCAACTCCCCCTGAACAGGCTCCATGAACACAAGTCGAATGATGAACGATTAGAGGACGAGGTCAAGACGGTGGAGGCCTAGAATAAGAATGATGGTGGAGGCCCCCTAAGATGGTGGAGGCTCGAAGAAGGACCATATATATACTAGAGGGCCCTCAAGATGGTGGAGGACTGGAAGAAGGACGATGGCGAAGGCCCCCAAGATGGTAGAGGCCCAAAAGGAAGGCTGCAGCGAAAAGGTTGCCCTCAGTATGGGGAGGCATAGAAGGAAGGCTGCAACGAAGATTGCCCTCAGTATGGCGGAGGCTCGGATTGAATACTGCGATTGTCGGTGTTCTAGAAACCGGGGGTCCTAATCCACCGACTAGTAAAATTTGTGTTCCGTGTTCCCCACCCCAGATGGTTTGCGGAAGGGATACAAGAAGAAGACACACAGATTTATCCTGGTTCAGGCACGGATGCCCTACGTACAGTAGTATAGGTCGGCTTCGTATTACCACGCGGGAGGTGCTCGTAGTAGGGGTTTACATGCGAGTGAGAGAGGAGCCGGAGCTTCAAGTCTCAAGGATGGATGGTGAAGACAAACAGTGGTTGAAGGGGTCTGTTCGCTTGGTTTGGCCAGCGGCCGGTTCCTCCCTTTTATAGGACAAGGGCGGTTCGACTTCTCGTGAATGGGTGTCTATTCTATGAGATACGTCAAGGTCCTGCGTTTCTTGGGCGGCACTCATGCTTCGTCGTCGTCGTTATCGTCATGAAGGGTGTGGCCGCCCTTGTAGCTTGCCTCGTTGTGGCCTCCCAAACCTAGGGCGCCGCCCGAGACCCCTCCCGATGTTCGGTCGTCCATGGTTGTCCTTCCCACTTTGTCCATCCGTCTTTGGTGTTGATGTGACGGATCGGAGTCGTCATGCCGTGTTGTGTAGCCATTCTAGGCGCGGCGGGATGGCGGGGGGGTGGCAGAGCGGCGGGATGGCGGGGGTACCCCGCGCCAGGCTCCCCAAGTCAATAAAGCTTGCCCTAACGGGGTCACATCCCGCCCGGTCGGCCCGAGGCGGCGGCGAGATTCGCGGGGGTGTCAGGGGGCATTGAGTGCATGTCCTGTCATGGATAGGGCGGTGCCTGAGGATATGCGATGGGCCCTATCGCTTCGTTCATTAGGCTCGGACGGATCGCAAGCCCAATAGAGGGTTTCTGTAGTGCAACAGGTTAGCCCAGAGGCATGACCCTCTAGTGAGTCAGAACTCTCCCCGAGGGATCACCGCTCCCGTAGGGTGCGGTCGGTTCCTAGCCGAGATCCCACATGTTCCTCGGATTAGAAAATAATGATGACCGGTTAGGGTGGTTATGACATCTTGTGGCGGCCTGTTTTTGTATCCCCCCAACAGCGATGGCGGTGATCCCCAAATTGGTGGAGGCTCGGCTCTAGAGGCGATCTACACGACAATAGGCTGACATGGACTCCCTACAGGCCTTTTATGATCATGAGCGATGTCACATGAGGCTAGGTAGTTGATCAATAAGAAGTTTCAAGATGTCTCCAAAGGCCCTTGTACTACGTAGGGATATTCTATAATACAATTATGCGACCTAAGGACATTTGTGTAATAGGTCGATCTCCTTGTATAATGACCTATAAAAGGGGGATATCGTGCTCCGTAGAAAGGGAGTTGAGCTCATTTAAAACCATAATTCCTATGAGTCTAGTTGTTGCCCTCTCTATCTCTCTTTCTTAGGTGGAGTCTTCCTCAACAATCCACACAATTCGTTGAGCTCATTTATGAAACCATAATTCCTATGAGTCTAGTTGTTGCCCTCTCTCTCTTTCTAAGGACAATACTCATTCATCTATCCACATGTACAATTTATACTGGACCTATTTGTTTTGTATATATTAGTTGTGTCTAAAGTGCATCAAAGAAAAAGATATGGTCAAATACATAGTAGTAACTAGTGTGGAGGCGCACATTTGTGTGTCGATCCTTCTGTTTGAGGAATTGGGGAACATGAGATCACCATTAATCTGGTAAATAATATAGTGGTCATCATGCCACTGTGCATGATGAAACTTGACGAACAGGGTGCACCGGATGAAGCCCACGTACGTACGTCGCGAGCAAACGGCCGCCCGCCGGCCCGTACGTACGCGACTATACAACAGTAGACACCGGTATTGTCTCGCGTTGTCGTTGATTATCGTTTTGTCAATGCAAAATGTCATCGAGGTTGGCATGTGCAATGAGTTTGTTTGGGACCATTACTAATGCATACAGTAGTAAAATGTCAATGCAAAATGTCATCATCATTGTCTTTCACAGGTTAATGCCCGTTATTAGCAAGCTGCAGCACCAGCACGGCCACTATTGCGGCCAGTGGCAGTAGCGACGACCACGGTGGCATGATGGCCACTGTATTTGACAGACAGACCGCCGGTGGTTTTAGCCTATTTTTGCAAAGTCTTCAGACCTTTGGTTATGCCTAAATGCAATGCACGTTAGCCTTTGCTAATGTGCATATGGAGGAATTACTAAGGGTGTACAAATGAAAATTAGAGTAAGCAAATAGTTGCATAAACATGAGAAACATGAGATCACCAGTATATTGGTAGATAATATAAGAATTAAAAAGTAAAGGTAAGTTGACAGGAGGTAAAAATATAATTCACATTGATTTAAATGTATATGTGAGGTTAGTCGATTGAAAACATAAATGATATACATAGGATAAAAGTACAGTTAGAGTCTAAGATGTTGGATTGCTCGCGCGAAGACATGGAAGTTGGTATTTGGAAATATATATTGGTCCTTCGCAAACTCAGGTCCATCTCCTTGATCCGAGCAAAAAAAAGATATTAAGTTTGTGCATGTTGTTAGGTGTCACTGATATCGAACATTGCAAATTAATTATCAGATTCCAATTGGTGTCATGGTTTGGGTGTCTAGTTTTGCATTCTAAGTTTACAATCTGAAAATCAAGTCTCCTAACTAATAAGGAGTAAGAACAATTTTCTCCTGCCACTTTCAGTTTTTCAGGAAGCTAATGTTGCTCATATGGCATATCTAAAATTTACTTTGCAACTATAAATAGTCAACCCGAGCTCCACCTCTAACTATCATTTGCTTGAGAAATGCATTCTCGGATTCTAATTGGTGTCATGGTGACTTCTCAGAGTCTCAAATTCTTAGATTCTTAGAAGTCTGGGAAAGTTGTTAGCCATATGATGGGACATGTCATGACTCAAACAAATATGTGTCCTGCATGAATGTAATCTATGGTGGAGACGTCGGGTGGCACGCAAATCATTGATAATGCTATTAGATATCAAATCTGAAAAATTTACACCAAAATCACATTGTAGCACGTCCGTCGTTAACTGCTCGCCAGTTGTTGCCGTTTTAGGACCGACTGACGCCTCAGCAGCATGCGCACCTACCTACATAGTGTAGTGTCGGTCGCACATTCATAATAGCGTTCTGAACCAGGGGAGTTCCCTTCTCTTGCTTCCCGTACGATTAGCTAGCCTTGCGGCAACAAAAGAATTAGGACATCCCATGCTAAGGTTCCCTACTGTCCGGTCGCATTAGGGTTAAGGAGTTGGGCGATAATAGCTCCTCCGCATCCCAAGCGCACTACCCTCCTAGGTACGCAACACTAAGTAATCCAAGCCAACCCACATTACTAACTAATGGTGATAATCATCTTTCTTAGAGGTACTAAATACGACTCCATGAACGAGCAAAATGAAGATTGCGTTAATGAGAAATATCTCTAGGAAACCGCTAAAAAAAAGATTGAGCATGTGGTTATGCACACATAAGTGTAAATAGTCCCCAAGTTTCATGTAAATGTTATAAAAGCTTCCAAGAAAATATAGATGCAAACATTTGCACAGTTCATACCCCTTACATATTGCACGATCGACTACAGAACGAAACTGCGCTACGCTACCCGGTACTCGCCTTCCTAAGAACAACAAATTCCTACTGGAGGCCCAGAAATCGGTTGTTGGAAGCTTCCAACAACTGGTTATTGGGTAGCATTTCTCTAGTAATAAGCTTAGCTATGTCTAAAGTGCACATAAACTAAATTGTTTTGATTTCACATCAAAATCTGAAATAGATTATAACTGTTTATCTATCGTGAAGATATATCAAGCTATAACTGAAATGTTGTGAACATTTCGCTCAAAAGTATATTTTCTGGAAATTCAACACATACTAAAAAAATCCCGCAGGAGAGCTGTCCAATTATTAAAAAGCAGATGAAACCTGGACCAGACAAAAAAAAAATACAAGTACAGTTTGTTGGATTAGGGCATCAACATGCACCAAATTCAAACTCAAGAAAAGAAAACCAACTGTAGCCAGTTGGAATGGGACATCGACACGAGCCACACAGACCAAAATTTAGCACATACATGCTCGACCGCCTCTGAATCCCCAAAAGCGGTCATGACACCGCACCACCAACAACCGGAAGGCATAGTCGTCGGGACAAAGACATTGTCATCACCATTTGCGTCATCGTTGTCGACGATGTCCCATGCCGAGGTAGCCTGCTACCGAGCAGGGCTAACTGACGTAGTCCATTGCAAACGTGCTATGAAATGTCATGGTATTATTTTTTCTGCTACAACCTAGTCATAGAAAACCAACACGAAGAAGAGATAGAGTATTAATGTCATGGTATTATTTTTTTCTGCTACAACCTAGTCATAGAAAACCAACGCGAAGAAGAGGTAGAGTATTAGGGATGGATCTTGTGACTTTGTTGTAATAAGCGTGATCTCTTATTTTTGTAAAGAGAGGTATAAAGGTAAAATGTTTTTCATTAGAGGCCATTCGTATCCCTTTTTCTAGAGAGAGGTATAGAGATAAAATGTTTTTCATTAGAGGCCATTTGGATACTTTTATTTTGGAAGAATTGAAAAAAATCTACTAATGGGTTAGGCTATCTGACTTTGAACTTGAGATTTCACAACTTCCAAGATTCACATATAAAGTTATCCTAAATTCATACGATGGGAGATGAAAATTGATTGCATAGATGTCTCAAAAAAAAATTGATTGCATAGATGTCTCAAAAAAAAAAATTGATTGCATAGACATATTTCTACTATTAAGAAATGTAACATATATATATGCAACTTCGTTGCGTGGCTAACAATAGCTCGCATCTTTTCTTGGGAATTTTCCCCAGGATTTTCCGGCGTTATGCTTTACTCCCTCCGTCCCTAAATAGATGTCATTCTCGCTTCCCGAGAAATCCACGTTTTTAAACTGCCGGCAATTATTTTTTCAAAATATATAAATATTTATGCTAAGTAATTAGTATCATCGGAAAGATCTTTAAGTCTAGTTTTTTAACAAATTTATTTAAAAATATAAATGTTGCACATATTTTCTACAAGCATAGTCAAAGTTGAGAAAGTTTGACCGCACGCGCCCCCAAAACGACATCTAATAAGGGACGGAGGGAGTAAGTGGTAGCGATGTTCCGTCGACGACGAGGCGCCTACGGTGACTTCGAGAATCTCCAGATCTGCCGGGCTGCCCAGTCCCTTCGGAGGTGCTCATAGGGGTAGGGTTTTCGTGCGTGCGTGTGTTCATAGGGGTGAGTGTGTGCGTGCGTGTTATGAGTGTCTACGTTGTCTTGTGTCATTCTCAAAAAAAAAATAGCATATATTCCATATACAACCATATTTGCTTAATTAATATGTGTCTAAATTGTAATTTATTGGAATGATTTAAATTTCAAGGATCTAAACGGGGTATGTGAAGATGTGTTTCATGGAATTTGTGGGTTAACTTGTGCCTTGACTTCCGAAGTAAATAAATAAACAACAAAAACCGTGTCATGCTTTTTTTTTTTTTTTTTTTGAGAGGAAAACCGTGTCATGCTTATGCCGTAGAATAGATGCATGGACCTTCATTTTCTTGGGCCGTAGAATGCATGGACCTTCATTTTCTTGGGCCGTAGAATCGTAGAGTGCTTCCACATGAGTAACTTGCACTAAGCCTTTAGCCCAAAGCCATGTAAGCACCTTTTGGGCCAGTGTAGGAATGGGCCCGATCGAGGTTCGGCAAACGTTTTGCGAAAAGAAAAAGGCTTGTTTAGACTAAGGAAAAAAGTCCACGTTACCTCCCCCAACTATCACGAGAAAGTTTTTTTTCCTCCTCAACTCTAAAAAACCGGACAAATCATCTCCTCTAACTTTTCAAACCATGCATTTTTCCCCCCTCGAGCGGTTTTTTGCTACAGTAACAGAGGGTTTGCTACAGTAACCATGGTTTGCTACAGTAGAGCACGTTTGTCCTTTTTAAAAAAATCCGGTTGAATTTTTGAAAAATCATAGTAAATCATAGAAAAATCATAAAATGAAAAAAATCCGGTTTTGTTGGACTCCATGTGAGTAGATCTACACAGTGAATATACAATATGGTATACTTTAGTTCGACAAAATAATTATAGAAGCTGCAGACTACGAATTATTTTAATTAATTATATATTCACCTTATAGAACTTTATACTAAAGCATATCATATTAAATATTCACTGTGTAGATCTACTCATGTGGAGTCTAACAAAATTGAATTTTCTATTTTATGATTTTTTTTGTGATTTTCTATGATTTTTCAAAGATTCAACCAAATAAATAAAAAGAAAAAGACAAAATTTTCGTAGCAAAAACTTTGTACTAAAGCATATCATATTATATATTCATTGTGTAGATCTACTCATGTGGAGTCCAACAAAACCAGATTTTTTATTTTATGATTTTTCTATGATTTACCATGATTTTTCAAAGATTCAACTGGATTTTTTTTAAAAAAAGACAAACGTGCTAGTACTGTAGCAACCCACGGTTACTGTAGCAAAACCGCCTTCAAAAACCGCTCGAGGGAGGAAAAATGCATGGTTTTAAAAAGTTGGGGGATGTGATTTGTGCAGTTTTTTGGAGTTGAGGGAGGAAAAATGAACTTCTGTGATAGTTGGGGGAGGTAATGTGGACTTTTTCCTTAGACTAATTGCCCTTGCTTCTCTTGGACTTTTTTTTTTTTTCACGCAATGGGCTTCTCTTGGACTAAAGCAGTCAATAGTCAGTAGCAAGTTTCAAAAAGAGAAGTACAGCAGTCAGAACTAGAAGAAAAATTGGTTAAAAGAAGTCCTAGCTGAAAACTTCTGCCATTGTTTTGCTAAAAAAAAAAAAAAATCTGTCATTTGCACTAGCAGTAGTAGCAGCAAGGTCCCCGGACTGCTTAGCTACTTGCTGAGTCTGGACTACAGAAACACCACGGCGTTCGGTTCGGCGTAGACGTTCTGCCGCGTTTGACCGTCGCAAACAGCCAAGCGAGGAGGAACAATTGAAAACGGCCTCGCAAGATTCTGCCATGCCAAGTCGCGCTGGCCTCACGTGATCTCCCCGCACGACCCGCCGGCATCAGAAACTTCTTTTCTCCCTTGGATCCACCGGCGAGTCTCGTCTTCAGTAGGGTGAAACCGGCGAAGCACATTGGTCTGTCAGAAAATTGTACTGTAGTGGCTGTCTTCAGAAGCTACGATCGCACACAACTGACGTGCCTGGCTTCTGGCTGGGCAAGTTGAGTAAAGAGTAGCATCTGTTCTACTAGAAAATCAAAATAATGCAGATGCAGCACCACGAATGGTGCCGCTAGAGGGTTTTCAGGGGTTCAAGGTTGGGAGTTGGGACCTCTGCCTTTGTCTACTGTCGTGCTCAAGGGGAAAGAAAACTGTCAGAATATTTGTTTTATAGGTCAATTTGGTCCCTGCAAGTGTAGATAGCATGGAGAGGATGTATTTATTTGCACACTTGTTCTATATTTTTAGGTGCCTGGATTTTTTGTGTTGCTCTATCTATAAGTAACTTTTGTCATTGTTTGGATATAGATTTTTTTTTTTTTTGAGATTTGTTTAATTTTAGTTTCCATTTTTAATTGCATCAGACTATATCCTGAAATCATCTTAAAAATTCAAGCACTTGAAATATAGCAACTCCCTTTGAGTTTGTGATCTAATGGATTGTAACATAGCCATCAACCTAGCGATCAATATTATATCAGCGAGTGGCGAAGATATGGAGCTAGAGACCTTTTGATCCATTTTGTTGGCTCGATTTCATTTTGGCGTGAATCATTGAGCAGACATGGCGGTACTTGATAGTTCTTTCCATATTATTGACTCTCCAACTCGGTCGAGTACCTCGACCTAATGCATTGTGACATAGCCACCGATCTAGCGATCAATATTAACTGGTGGCGAGGATATGGAGGTAGAGGATCTTCTCTAACTTTGTTTTCATGTTTTGTTTTTTCATTGCACACATCTGCCGAAAACCACTACTTAAATAGTGAATCAGATATATATTTAAAGAGTAAATTCTTCCTCTTTAGCAAAGTTAACATATACTACTCCTGTATTTGTTGATTCTAAGTAGGCTCTTCTCTGTTTGTTTCCAGTTTGCGTGGTACCTCAAATGTCACGTGCGATGTCCTACGTTTTAGCTAAAGTATTATGTTGTAGGTACGCCCCATGTCTATACTTAGCGAGTCGTACCGATGGATATAATTGTAGGCTGGAAGACATTTGACCAAACCTCCTTTCACATTCATTTTTTTTTTTTCACGCATCCAGGGTGTAATGGCCCAGCGGTAATACAGCCGTACCTGCAGGTGCGGCGATCTGATTTGTCCACATCGCGTTAGATCCCCAGTCGCCTCGCAACTTTTATACGCACTACTCTACTCGCCGAGGACACACCAGTGGCGTAGTGGCATTGGACTTGGATCAGCGACAATAAACCGAGCGAGTCCAACCACAATCCCCCGTCCTGTCATCACCATCAAGCATTCGCACCCAGCCTGCTCCCAGCTGCTCTCCCGGTGCGGTGCATGCCCGCTCCCCGTTGACGTGCACCTGGGACACACTCCTCGCCGGCGCGCCGCACGCCGCAGCCTAATTGTTCTCCCCCTCCGCCCTCCCACTGCTACTCGCGCCACGGCTGGGCCGGCAGACGCCAGAGAGCTGCGGCCTGCGCGCGGCGGCGTTGGTGTTGACGTGCAGTGTGTGCGCCAGTGCGGCCGGCATTGGCAGGTCCAGACTCCAGGGCCGTCTACTCTCGTCTGAGAGAGTATGGTCCGGGGCGACAGGCCGGTGGCCGGCGGTCTGGTCGGGCCGTGGCTCCTCGTCGCCGTCCTCGTCCACTCCTCCTTCCTCGGCTCCACTGTCTTCACGTCCGTCGACGCCGCCCGCACGTCGCCGTTCGTGGTGACGACGACGACGGCCCGGCTGCCGCCGACGATGGCTCCAGCGCCATCACCCGCCGACAACAAGTTCGGGGACAGCAAGAGGAAAGTGCCCACGGGTTCCAACCCCTTGCACAACAGATGACGCGAGGCCGGCCCGCGGGATCGTCGATCAGGACATGACACCACCACGTACTACATTGGAGCAGAGATGGCGGGATGCGCTGGAGGTTCGGTGCGCTATTCCTGAGTGAGCACTGATGAGCAGACAAAGCAAGCAGCCAGAGCTGAATCAGCTGATTGCGGATACGGTTGACGGTGATGCATGGCGCGACGACGGCCGTAAGCTTCTGATTCAGCTTCTTTTCTTCGTTCCTCCGCGTTTTTGGCGATTTCGTTGCTCAGATTGGGCCGGGGCTTCGAGTGAGGAGAAAGGAAGCTGAATGAGAAGGGTTACGTGCTTTTGTGCATCCAGAATTCCTTTCAGATTAGTGTTCAAACTTAGCTTGGAGTAGATTGGTAGCCTTCTTGTTTTTTTTTTCTCTCAGTTTGGCATGCATGCTGAATGCTTCATCAAGTAAAAAGCGATCATGTACTCATTTGTTACTCCAGAGAGGAATAAGTGTATGTTCATTGTGTATTTGTAGTCATTGTGCTGACTGATGAGGGATCATTTCATTTTTCACTACTTCTTCTAAAGGTAAAATAAAACGAGTATACATATATGGTCAGTAGGGCAAGCAGTTTTGAAGTTCTCAAGTGTTAACCATGGTTTTGGTTCAATTGACCTGATGGCTTCCCCGGCCGGTGTGGAGTATGATAATTTTTTTTTTGTTTTCTTGTCCGTTGGACTGCTGCTGTTTTGGGGTACGCTAGCGCTAGTAGTGTGCACTGCTGCAGGCATTCATGGAGGTTTATGGGTGTCAGTGACATTGCAGAAATGCAGAGACCTTCTTTTCCGTGAAAACACTTGTCTGGATGCATATGCATGCTCTTGCCTGCTGCCTCCGAAACTCGCTCGTTGCAGCGCACCGCCATCCAAAACAGTCGAAGACAAGGTCTACGCATGCAGCTACGAGAGCAGACGTTATGACGAATTTGACTCCAAATTTTATGAACCAATTAAGTAAGTAGAGGTACGGTGTGGTTTTCAAACGCGCGAGGCCCTCCCGTTTAGAAAAAAAAAAAACAAGAAAGTACATGCAGTACGTGTTTTCGCACACGTACCAAATTACAGATGCTAGGGGTCAGGCAAGCTCCTTGTTTTGAGCGAATATATACAACTCCGTCGCTGAAACGGAGCCGTGTGCATCGCCGTGGGATTCATAGGCGAGCTTGGCATCTTCCTCTTGGAAGCTTACTACTACTACTAGCCGTACCAGGCCAGAGATGGCGCCTGCATGTGTGCGCAGCTTAACGCACAAGGCGCCGGAAAAGGTGCCCTCATGTTCTCCGCTGCCTGCCTCCAGCTCCATTTTATACCCCGCTTTCTTTTCTCATTGCCCTATGTTTCACCAAGCCACCTGAATCTCATTCTCATTGCGAGATTGTGGATTAGTTTAATCCGAGGTCAAAAATAACCAGGCTCCTGCATAGGGATGCTCTCGCTTTTTTTTACTGGTTACTACAACTCTCACAACAGACGACGGAAGTACGTAACTCTCCTGACAAGAACAAGATTATTATTATTATTTTGGAAACAAGTAGTACTTCTATTTAGGGGAGGACGGTGGACGGAGGAGTACTGAGTTCTGACTAATATTTGGCGCTCGTGATCGATCGTGGCTGCAGGCCGTGGTCGTGGTCTTGCGCGCGGACATGGCCGGTAATTAACAAACATCGTTGTTTCGACAAGACGTGCGTGGTAAATGTAAACAGAGAACAGAACTCCAGAAGTGCGAGTGTGCGACCCATGTTTAGCGCTAGTAATAGTAAAGTTTTTTTTTTTTTTTTTTGAACGAAACCGGCGTAAGAGCTGCCCGCTATACTAAAAAGAAGGAGTAGCCAATAAGACGAAGTACAAAACTGCAAAAACACAAGAAAAACACAAAAGAAAAGAAAAACAAAACTCGCCCGGTTGGATTGGGTCGTCAATGCGGAAACCACTCAACTATACTCACGTGCCGGTTGGATTGGGACATTAACACGGGCAACACTACACGCGACGACAAAAGAGGAGACGAAGCACAACCGCAGATTCCACCCAACAACCGCACTCTTGCGAACATCGAAACATTCGAAATGATCCAGGCTGATAGGGGAACGTAGGGGGCATCACCACACCGAGAAGGCCACCGCTCTGCCGGGACCCTTCGCCGCAGAGTTCTTTGCATCAAATCAAATCACCCGACGGAGTGAAAACACCAAGTCCAAGCAAACCAAACGCGGGGGCCTCTCCTCATCCGCCCGTTGGACACTCTCGTGTGCGGGGACTCCACCCGCCACACGGCTCCACGCTCCAGATTCGTTTCTTGAATTGTCGTCAAAGTGGCGAGATGAGATGCCCCACCCCCAAGTTGTTACCATGCCGCCAAACCACCGTTGTGGTTGAAATCATCTTGTTGCTTTCCCCCACCACGGAGCCACCACCATCAAGCCAATAGACCAAGGATGTTGCCTGCGCCGTCTTCTTCCGACATTGTACCACACCGGGTGGGTCCAGCCATCTTTGAATAGCCCCCGCCGTGATCCGCTGCAAGCCAAGTCATCACCCCGTTGCCGTTGCTCCAAGCGCCGTCCTCCGACGTTGTCCCACACCGCACTAGCGATTGCCAAGCAACACCAGCGCCGTGGTCCGGCCGCAAGGAACCGAACAACAACCAAGCGGCGACCCATGGCCACCAACAAGAGAGCAGATGCCTCGGCGAGAGGTAGACAACTCCCCTTCGCATGCCGTGCGACGGAATTGTCACCACCGGCCTTACCCTATAATTTCGGTGTCATGACATAGCCATCTCTTTGCGCACGTGGGCGTGTAATGTATTCCCTCCCGGGCTGGTATTAGAAGTCGTTTTGGACAAGGTTTGGGTCAAACACCGGGAATATAAATCCTCAATAACTTTTAAGTTGTTGAGTTTGTAAATGTGAAAATTATATGAGTAGATTTGTCTTAAAAAAATACTTTAATAAAAGTATACATATGTCACATTTCCATAAATATTTTTATAATAACAAGAGGTCAAAGTTGCGTTTTGGAGACCGTGTCGCTGTCCTAAACGACTTCTAATACCAACCCAGGAGGGAGTACGTCGCGTCATCTGTCTTCAAGGTTTATGTTAGGCTACAAGCCTACAAATTGAGGAACCGCATGCTCATAGATATGCTGTACTCCAGGAGAGCTGTGTATTTGGCTATACTGTACTCCAGGAGTAGGAATACTTGGGTCTAATACTCTACAGTAATCTGTAGTTGACAGATACATTAGGGCGTCTCAATGGTTCTCCAAATCGCTAGCTAGAAACAATTCTATTGGCTATTAATGTCACTTTACAAATCGCTAGCTAGATGAGGCATCTAAATAAGAAAAAATAAACACTATAGTTGAGAGTTATGTGAGAGAGATGTTTCTAAGAGAGCGGGCTAGATTAGATATTTATTAGTCGCGAGCTATTTGAGAGTCGCTAGCTATTTGGTCTCTCTCCTCGATAGCCAATCAACGTGTTACTTTTATATTATTTTTATACCTCATCTAGCTAGCTATTTGTAACGTGTCATTGATAGCCAATAGAATTCCTCCTAGCTAGCTATTTGGTTACCATTGTAGACGCCCTTAGTTTAATGTGAGACCGGGAAATAAATGGCATCGGTGCGGCCCTCTCCTGTGTGTTTTGATTAGAGCACTTCACAAATCAGACTCTACCCATAGAGTCCATAGCCTAGGATATTACACCAAGACTCTAGCTCTCTACAATGCAGTTTTCTTTGTGTAGAGTCCAAATCAAAATCAACACGGGATCCTCTCGTGGCAATTGTAGCAGGGTTGCGAGGGGAAAGTAGATGTGAGCTCGGCGCCGTGGGTATGAGCGAGGTCCGCGGCGCGGACGCAAAATCTCTCTGGCTCCAGGAGCACCAAAATCCCATCCACCAAGATTCGTGATTCCATCGATGCAAAAAAAAAAAAAAAGAGTAGAAAGTATCAGGTTCTGCGCTTCTGAGCAAATCCCATCCACTAGCATTTGTATCAATCGGAATTCCATTGTAAACTATCATAATCCCATCGAGCACCAAAATCCCATCCATTAGCATTTGTCTGCGCTTCTGCTGCTCGAGGGCCCGGCAGAGCAAATCGATAGCAATCGGAATTAGCTTGCCTATCCAAGACGCCGGCGACGAATCGAGAAGCGGCAAGGCGGGCTCGACGGTACGGGACGTCGCCGGGCACGCCAAGCTCCGGCGGCGCCGACGGCTCCCGCATGGCGCGGCGGCGTCGCGCCACGCTGAACTCCGGCGACGCCGGCGGGCTCCGCATGAAGCGTGGGCGTCGCTGTCGCCTTCATCGCGACTACCAAATGAGAACTTCGAACGATCCCATATCTCCTTTAGGCAGCCGCACGGGATCAAAAACGCGAGACGGACGGCCTCGTATTTCCGTGACGCCGAAGTCCAAATAAGATTCCGAGTCTTATTTTTCCCCTCTTTTCTTAATAAATGATCCGCCACACGCCAGAAGTGTCTGCGTGGCGGTATAATTAATGCCTATGGACTTTACCGGTAGCACCGTGTGAGTGCCCTTAATCCATGCATGGAAGGGAAGGTTGTGGCCACGCGGTCCAAGAGATTCCAGCTTCCACGGCGCGGGGCTGCCGACCGCTGCCTTGGGTCGCCACGGTTTCCGGGCGTTGTTTATCGCTTCGAAGGCGTTGAATGTTTGCTGCTCCCATTAATGCATCACGTGAGGTGGAAGCCAACTCGCGTACCCGCATTGGTCCGTTCGGCTTCTCTTCGTTGCTCCTGCTCGATCCATCGGTGTCGGTCGGAGCTTGTGATTCCCGAGGGAGCGCGTCAGCGCCAAAATCAGCCGAGAGTGGTCCTGCTATTCCGTAGGCCCATATACTCCAGCTAAGAATCAGTCGACGTACTACAGCCCATAAGAAACAGAACTGGGCCAAGTACAGCCCACGATGGCCCGGACACCTTTTCTCCCGGCACCGGCAACGGCGCGCACGGCGGAAGCATCAGTCACCACCGCTACGCTACCCGCTGATTCCCCACGTCCAGGAGCGGCGCAGCCTCACCCGCTCATCTTCTCTTCCTCCTTGCCGGCCTGTCGAGGGCTGCCGACGACCGACACATCACCGGTGAGCTCTCTGCTCTTATCTTTCTGGTTCTGAATTTTGCGCTTCAACCGCTGCTGGATCCGCAGTTTGTACTACCCCAATAGTCATTAGAGCGTTGCCCACGTACGCTGGATTTTACTACAGGGAATGCGGTGGTAATATGCTAATAATTTTTGTGGCTATATGAGGATTGATGAATGTAGCTGCGCAAATATCCAATTACTCGTTTCTTGCAGTTTTTTTTTTTCAGAGCTATGTATGCCAGCTTAATGCAGGGTTTTTTTTTTTTTTTTTTTTTTTTTTTTTTTTTTTTTTTTTTTGCAAATATCCTATTGGACAATACTTCCTTCATAGTAGTGCCCAAAGTTCCAGTTCATGTTACCCATTAACCATCAACAAGCTGCTGTATGATTACTAGTGTTGCTGAGAAAATTGAAACTAACTTTGTATTCGATACAACGACGTACTTGACCCATTAGTTACCTTGCAAAACTAGGGTTCATTCTCATATCAAATTTACAGTCTGGGTTCTTCCATCCAAGCAGATTTTCTTCATAATCTGTAGAATTATTGTCATCCATGATGCAGTCGGTCTATAATCTGAATGCAACATTATCTAAGCTGGTGTTGTAATGGTTCATGAAAAAAGGGCATGTGACTTGAGTATGTTCAATGACCCTACAAATCACTAGGAAGCTACAACTTTGGATTAGTCAATGAAACACTCACAAAGCTAGTACAGTAGTATACGGTTAGTTTGTTATCAAGATGATCCCTTGTTCTTTTAGGCATGACATCCTTATTGAAATGAACACCTGATTTATATCAAAGAAGAAGGAAAATGAAGAGCAGAAAGTTAACTAATGGAAGGAAATGCGTTAGTAAAAGGCTCAAGATAACAACAAATATTACTCCCTCCATTCTAAATTGTAAGTCATTTCAAAAATCTTGAAGAGTCAAATTTTTTAAATTTGAACAAAATTATAGAGAGATTTATAAAGACTTATGACATCAAATGTGTATACTATGAAAATATAATTAATTTTTAGAATGACTTACAGTTTGGGATGGAAAGTTCATACCCTGAATCTTGTCATGCATAAATGATGCAGTTTACTAGCTAGTGGTAAATGCTCAATCATAACAGCAAACAGCAGGTCGTTAAACAAAACACATTGACGAAGTTCATACCAAACTGATAGGAAATGTATATAAATCTTATTTAACAAATAACAGCATATAGTTCAGGTAACCCAGTTATCACGATAAGAAAGTTTATATCAAAACGCATACTCATCCAAACTGCCTAGGCTTCATCTGCCGCGTTAATCCTGTCCATGATGTTGGCAACAACCTCCTTGGATTGCTGAAGCAGGACAATGCTCTTCTTGAGGCGGTCGCGCTTGGTTCCGTGTGCTCGGCGGCGGCGAGCATCCGCTCAACCCCAGCCATGTTGTTGCCCAGAGGCTCGTTGGCCAGCTCATCCTCGAGATCGTTCTCCACGAGCCGTTTGACACCGCGAAGGACATGAAGCGCCAACCCGTCGACGAGCCCGAGCACTATGCTCCTCCGGTAGGCGGTCGGCCGTGCCCTCGTGTCAAATGCCCGCTGCCAAGTCAGCGTTCATCCTCAGATGAGACACGTCCACTTCCCCAAAGCATTCGAGGGTAATCTTAGATGGCCTGGACTTGTTCTCCACAGAATCCATATACTTCTTCTGGCCTTCCATGATGGCCTCCCAAGTCTTCATGTAGTCGTGGTTCGCCGTATAGTCCGCCACCGGCTCCATCTCTATCATCTCCTTGACGTCTTTGCGCGGACCGTGCCCGTGTCTTCTCCATCGGGCTCGATGGCGCGGCATGACGACCGCACCTTGTGGAAAGTTTTTGAGTGCTCAAACAAAATTTTCATCACAAGGCTCTCCACATACTCCCGGACCTCGTTGACAAGATCTTGCGGTACTTGGCTAACCATCTCCACCTTCTTCTTGAGCATGACATGGAACGCCCGATCTTGGCGAAAGTTGGGGAGGTTGATGCCCATGGTCTCCTCCGAACACGCATCTCCTCCTCCGTAAAGTTCTCGCCGGCCGCGCCTTGGGCATTCGGCGGCGACTTCTTTTGCATATCTGTTGAGCATCTCTGCAACGCGAGCTGTGCCATGGAAGTAGCAGTCATCCGGGTAGCCGCCAAACCAGCCTCTGACCGGTATCTTCTCCGGTGAAGTGCGGACCTTCTTGACAATGTGGAAGAAGACTCGGCGGCATCCCCGTGTTGATGAGATCCGGTGGCATCCGGTCAAGCTTCGGTCTTCAGCCGCGGACGACGGCGATCATTGATCCGCTTGACAATGTCGGGGAGGCATCCGCAATGATGGTCGCTTGAATCTGCATTAGCCGTGAGCAAGGACCGAATGCCGACCATGGACTTGTCAATCTTGGAGAGCAACGGGTGGTTCTTGAACAGCGCCTCCCTCAATGCTGGCGCCAGACGCGTTTCCTCACCAACACGGTTCTACGGACGCAGACGTGGCCGAGACCGATGTGCACGTCGTCCATGGTGACCTTCTCGAGCAGGCCCTCGGGGCCTTGTCGACCTTGGTGACCACGGCGGCGTCGCGCTCCCGGTGCGGTCCACTGCCGCGACATGCGGATGGACTCGCGGGTGGGAAGTCCACCGTGGCCGAGCACGTTCGGGATGATGCTCTCCTTGGGGGTGATGTACTCCTTGATAATGTTCGCGATCCGGTCATACATGTCCTCTGCACTACTACAGAATTGAACTTGCATGGTGTTTAGTTTTTTTATTTTCCGTGGCGGGCATTTAGAAAACCGCCACGGAAAATAGTTGGCTTTAGCCCCCGGCCGGAAATGCCCGCCCACGGTTGTCGATTAACCGTGGGCGGGCATTGTAAAAAGTCCGCCACGGCAATCTCTATTTTCCGTGGCGGGCATTGTTAAAAAGTCCGCCACACGCCAAATCGATTAACCGTGGCGGACTTTTTATCAATGCCCGCCACCTGAAATCGTGGCCAGAAAATATATATACCAACACTTCACTTCTCTCCTCACCTCTCCCTTCCCGTGCCCATCCCCTCCCTCACCTCCCTCCCGGGCGGCGCGTGCCCCCACCCTCCCTCCCGGCACCGCACGCCCCACCCCTTCCTCCCGACGGCGCGACGAGGGTGCGGCCCTCCCCGCCTCACGGGCGGCCCTACCCGCGGTAGCCCGGCGGTCCCGAGGCGCGGGCGGCGGCGCGGCCCGAAGCGGCTCGGCTCGGCCACGGCCCACGAGCACCGCGAAAAGCCCTCGAGCGGGGCGGCGTGGATGCGGCGTCCTCGAAGCGCTGCATCCGAAGCGCCTTGGTGGCGGATGCGGCGTCCCGAAGCGCCGTGGCGGATCCGGCGTCCCTACCGGATCCGCCCTCAAAACGGCGGCGGCCCCCGCCACAATCCGGTGGCGGCGGCGGGCGGGGCAGGTCCGGCGCCGGGCGGCGAAGAGCTTCGACCCGTGGCGAAACCCTAACGGGCCCACCCATGCCCGCATCTCGGGCCCGCGGGTTCCGATCGGGTTTTTTCTTTTTTTTTTTTTTATTTATTTACCATGGCGGGCATTGTAAGAAGTCCGCCACGGTTATCTTATTTTCCGTGGCGGGCATTGTTAAACGCCCGCCACGGTTAATCGATTTTCCGTGGCGGGCATGGAGTCCGCCACGGTTAATCGCTCGATTAACCGCGACCCTAGCTCCGTGGCGGACCTAATGCCCGCCACGGAAAATCCAAAATGCCCGCCACGGATAATCATTTCTGTAGTAGTCGGGCTGCCCCCGCACGGGACACGCGTAATACCTGGGAGGTCGACGAGCGTGAGGTCGCACGCCGCACTTGCGCACGACGAGTGATGGGCGCCGGAGATACCCTTTCCGGCCGCCGGCGATCTCCGCGTGGCAGCTGTTGATGGCGTCCGCGACGCTATCCTCCGTGGTGGGCACCACGCGACCGCTGTCAGTACTCGAGCCGGAGCTTGGGCGAAGTCGGCGGAAGGGTCGCCCGAGCCGCATGACGAGAGGCACGCGGTGCGATATGCCATCGCCACTGGCTGGGCGATGCCGCCGTGGACTCGAAAGCACACCGGACTTGCCGGCCGACCGACGCCGACGACGACGATGGTTGGCGCCGGATGCCCTCCGGGTCACCTTCAGGTGGCGCAGCTCGCCCACGGGCCGAGGACGGGCGGATCTGGTCGTTGTACGAGAGCACGCGATGGCGCTTTGTGGACGCCGCGGGCGATGGCCACGGCCAAGCCCTTGGCGTCCTGGACATCGTTCTCCAGCTTATCCCCGTCCGACGCTTGGACATGGTGTTTCTGTTCCCCAGTGCGTCTCTCCCGTTCTCTTGGACGCGCTCCTCTATTTAACACGGACGCCTATGCCTTTTAAAGTCTGCGGACTGTGGGGAGGCGTAGGGGTCGCAAAAGGAATGGCCATGGCATGGACGCACCCATCTGGGTAGACCAGGGGACTAGTGCTGGGAGGCAGGGCGTCGTAGGCTCGTAAAGCGCGTCGTTGTGGCTTGTCCGATTGCTGCCGGGAGTGAACCAAACGTCGGCGAGTGGCTCTCAAGAAACTGTCAGAGGCCTAACCTTTCACTTTCTAATCCACGTCAGGCCCGCAGTCCGCAGCCCACAGCCCACAGATCACAGTCCGCAGCCCACAGATCACAGTCTGCAGCCCACGGCCCACGTTCGTCCGTGCCTTGCGGACCGAGCATTCTTCTTCTTCCTTCTAAAGGCGGCACCGGCACAGCAGCAACCAGCAGGCATTTCCGTCACTCGGCTCCTCGCCGATTCCCCACGCCCCCGCAAGGCAGCAGCCATGGCTTCCGATCTCCCGCTCCCTCTCTTCGCACTCCTCTTCCTCGTCGTCGTACCGACGCCGTGCTCCTCGTGGCGACCGGCAGACGACGACGACGCGTCGGTCTCGAGGTCGGTCTTCCCCATGGACGGTGACGTGGCTTGGGTCGTGCAGGTCAGCGACCTCCATATCAGCACCTACAACCCTGAGCGTGCCGCCGAACTCGCGCTCCTCGGCACGGCGCTGCGTACAATCCGGCCTCACCTTGTCCTCGTCACTGGTGACATCACCGGTGAGCCCTCTGCTCTCATCTTTTGGATCTGAATTTTTTTGGCGTCAGATTCTGTAACTTGTATTCAAACTGTCTTTATGGGGCGTTGTACCGTGCCCATGGATATTTATTTATTTGAAATGATACTTGCATCATGACAGCATATCAAGTAGATGGTGAAAAATTGACCTGAAATACTTCAAACTGCCCAAATTGGCATAGCACCCAGAAACCTATAATACTAGTACAAAATATATACTTTGGGAAAATCGAGTTATTACTGCTATGGATTTTAACTCCAATTCGTTTTCTGCTATGTGCTAACGGCCATGTAAATCATTCTGTTCTTATTTGGCATGCAAACCATTACTGTTTTAACAGGATATCCAATAACAGAACAGAATAAAACCTACAATATAAGGAAGGATGGTAGATAGAAAGGCCTTTTAAGAATAATAAGGCAGTAGGATAAGCACACACATGATTAATATGATTGCCCAGTATACTATATAGCTTTCCTTGTGGTTTTATGACATGTTTTACATATTCTAACTTCACATTGTCATTGTCATTTTAATAAGATGCTAAGAATCAGCAAAGAACTAGTTCAAGGCAGGACGAATACGAATGGGTTACCTACAAGAAAACTATTGATGCAATTGTTGGACAAGGTGGCATTGATAAGAGCAGGATATTTGATATTAGAGGCAATCATGACACATATGGAGTGCCCTATAGAGGAGGAAAATTGGACTTCTTTTCAACTTACAGTGTTAACTCACAGTTTAAGCGATTAGGCACCATCAGTAGTATATTGCTTCAGGTATGACTTATACATGTATCAGCTCTCAGTGTTTATCATCATTGGATTTATTCAAGGTATTTCTAGGCACCATTCTGCACTCAAATCCAATAGGTAGTCAAATTTCAGCTAAATTACTATTATTATCCGTTTCTGTCTCAAGGTGTAAACTGTTAACTTATTTACTGGCATAGCATAAATGCTGAACATTATTGACTACTAGTCAAGTAACTAGATAAATCAATGTCCTATTTGTAGTATCATTCTTTTGTATACTAAATGACCATGTAAGTTATGAAACATACTTTGGGAGTTGTGCATATGTATTTTCGTGACTATTCATCTATATTAATAACCTACAGTTCTGAAACTAAATTCTGTCCTAAAAGGCACTGTAGGGAGATAGAAGCTACCAATTTCTTGGTATTGATGATACAATGAGTGTTGGCATTCGTTTTCCTGCAAATCTTTTTGGTCATTCAACTGATAAAAGGATAGAAGTGGTAAATTCAGAGCTTCAATACTGGACCAATCGTTCCAATGTTCCAGTTACCAAAGTTGTTTTTGGACATTTCCCTATGTCATTCACTGCATCATCTGAAAAAGGACAGCGATATGAAAGTGTGTTTTGCAAGGCAGTCTATTTCAGCATACCTATGTGGTCATCTCCATGCAAAAGTTAGTAAGCAGCTTTGGAGGTATCATGAAATCAGAACAACAGAAGATCACAAATCAAGCTTTTGGGAATGGGAACTTGGAGACTGGAAGGACTCCAGATTGATGAGGATTTTAGCAATAGATGGTGGTGCAGTCTCATTCATAGATCACACGTTCAAACAGGCACTTCAAACTTCCATCTTGATCACATATCCAACAGATTCAAGAAGTATGAATATGTTGCATTCAGAAAAGAGGTCGATGAGAAATGATATAAATGTCCTTATTTTCTCTCATCAATTTATCCGTAATGTGAGTGCTAGAGTTTTTGACTCTCATAGTGAGTTTAAGATTGTTGAGGAGATACCTCTGCAGCTTGTTGCCAGTACTAACGCTCACGGGCCATTGTTCCATGCCAAATGGAATGCTGAAAATTACAGAAGTTCATCCGCTACTCGCTACTGGTTGCAGGTGTTTGTTCTTGATTCTCAAGGTGTAAAAATTTCAAGTGAGCAGAGACCATTTTCAGTTGAGGGTAAGATGGCAATTCCTACAAGCCCATGGACCAACTATCTGCTCTTTGAAGTTCAGTGGGAAGACATGTATCAAGTTCTTCTGTGGAGTAATTTGGCCTTCACCATTGTATTGCTGTTCATCCCCAAACTATTGTATCATTTTGTTAGGAGAAGTTCATCATATCAAAGATGGGCTGTGTCAATTCTGTCATCCCCTATCCAGCAGAGAAAAGCTTACTTTTGGTTGGTTTGGTTTTTAATGGAAGGCACAAGGAGTAAACCTTTCTGGTTTTCTATGGTAATATATGTGCTCTGGCTAATTGAAATGCCATGGTTTTGGGGTCATGCAACGTCTGAAAATGGAGAAATTGCTCAAATGTACTTATCTGGATGGAGCGTGCCAGTTCATGACGGTGGCTTGATGGGCAACAAACTTAGCAACCCAGATGTGCTTGTCATCACACTGCCATTCCTCTATCTGGTGGTTGTCCCTGTAATAGTCCTTATATATGGTTTGTTTGCAGAAAAGGCTATTGCATTTTTGCGGCACAGAAGAAGAACAGTATACACTGCTGACTCAGCAAATATGCATGCTGAATCACCAAACTTGCTGCCAGTTGCTCCAAGGGCTTTACTAATGAAATTCACTGATAAGATGGTGTCCATGATAATCCAGTTTTGTGGTAGCTGGACAAGGAGGGCCCTTCTACTTACATGCTTGATCACTGCAGCAATACATTTGAAGGTACATCTTTCTGTCCCTCAATCTTTCTGCCAAGGCAGTTTTTTATGTATTAGTGTTGATAATAATGTTGATTTGTGTTTCTTGCAGCTCTGTTCAAAGCTAATGTCAGCTTATGGAATTGTACCAGTAGTCTTGTCACCCCCATTGACATGGATACCACTGTTGTTATTAGGCGGTGCTGCCTATTATACAGCTCTCCATGTAGATTAGCACTCACTTCTGTGCAATCCTTAAGTGAACTTATTTGCATTGGGGGATTAGTGCTCAGAGCTGTGCTCAGAACTTAGTTGCATTTGGAGTACGTGCTGATGCTGGCATCATGTCACCCTTCAATGGTTACTGTATAGGTGCTGCTAACCAAAGATAAAGTAGAAACCGTTTAATCGTTTAGACTTGAGAGTGCAAACTGCACAGTGATGGCTGGGCCAAAACAGGTAGCAGTGGCTCGTCGTTGTGTTAATCCTGGTGGCAGCAAGCCAGCAATAAAGACGGGGCAGCAGCTGGGAAACAGAAGCTGCAAGTGTGGGGAGTGATGTGGTAGGTTGAGCGAGAACATGGCGGCTATGTATTTTCTGTGCTAAAACTAGGCTGTGATTATGAGGGAATCGCAGGACGGCCTGGCCCAAGCTAAGGAGGCGCATGACGGAGGACACCCTAGAGATTGACATGCAACTTTCAGATCAAACATAATTACACCTCTGCTGTGGGGAACAGTTAAGATGTTGTGGTGGATTTGCAATGGAAGGAACACGAAATTCATGTGAGATTCATGTATTAAATATGGAGTTTTTTCTGTTACATGCATTTTATTGATTCATGTGAAATTCATGTACACTTTTCGTGAAATTTCTGTGTTCCAAATACATCTTAAATCTGATACTGATCAACTCAGAAAAAGTTTTACAGCTTTCTAAATGATTTTGCGTTGGGAGTCCTGAACTATTTCTAATTAATCAAACCTATTTTAATAGTTTTCTTTGTCTCTTACTTTACTCTTATCTCAAAAAAAAAAAAAAGGTAAGATGCAAGCGGATATGGAGTTCCACTCAATTTCGGAAACTTATGGGTTGGAGGGACTCAGGGACCTCTTATAGGACCTCAATTTCGGAAACTTAAGGAGAAATTTTTTATTTACTAAGGAATTAAATTATGGAGATGCTCTTAGAGCATTATATCGAGAGAATTCAGTGGAGGTAAGGACAACCAGAAAGGCTCAGGAAGCCAGGAGAGTGGTTGTTGCAAGATAAGGAAAAAGGGATTGTCATTGCTGTTTCTGCTTTAATACACGCCCATTCCGAAATGGAAGTGCTACTACTGTACTAGACACAGCAAATCCATAACGAACCATACTGGCTCGGCAAATTATATAGATCTCCAAGGTGCCAACAAGTTACACTTAACCAAAGGTGGCCACCATCACTTAACCGAAGGTAGTCACCATGAACAACGACGAAATAAAACTTAAACTGGCGATAGCAAAATGCATAAAGAGAACAGCACAGTGAAGGTCTTTAACAAGGCCCTTCCACTTTAAGTTCAACAACGAAACAGCCCAAAAGATGCTAACACGCACAAAAGCACAGCACAGACACCAGCCACGGCATGCCTAGATTTCACCCGCCGCGCTAATCCTGTCCATTATGTTGGCGACGACCTCCTTGGACTGACGAAGCAGGACGATGCTCTTCTTGAGGCGTTCACGCTTTGTTCCAGTGCTCGGCGACGGCGCGAGCATCTTCTCCACTCCAGCGAACTTGTTGCTCAGCAGCTCGTTGCCGAGCTCCTCCTCGAGGTCTTTCTCCACCAACAGCTTGACGCTGAGAAGGACGTGCAGCGCCAGGCCATCAACGAGCCTCAGCGCTATGCTCTTCCAGTACGCAGTCAGGCGCGCCCTCAGGTCGAACGCCTTCCCTGCCAAGTCAGCGTACACCCTGAGATGCGACACGTCCACATCGCCGAAGCCTTCCAGGGTGATCCTCGTCGGCTTGGACTTGTCCTCCACGGCCTCCATGAATTTCTCGTAACCTTCCATGATCTCGGCCCAGGTCTTCATGTAGTCGGGGTTGGCGGTGTAGTCCGCCACCAGCTCCATGGCGATCAGCTCCTTGACGTGCTGCGCCGACCGCAGCCGCGCCTTGTCCATCAGGGTCTGCACGGCGCGGCGGCACGGCGACTGCATCTGTGGGAAGTTGTCGGAATGCTTCAGGAGTACCTTCATCACTAGGTCCTCCACGTACTCCCAGACGCCGTTGACAAGGTCCCTTGTCTCCACCTTCTTCTTGAGCAGCACAAGAAACGCTGATCTTGGCAGGAAGTTGGGGAGATTGATGCCCTTCGTCTCCTCCAGGATGCGTACCTCCTCCATCAGAAACGGTTCGTTGTTGTTCGTCGGGCACTGAGCGGGAAGACTCTTCGCATACCCACCCAGCATCTCGGCAATGCGAGCCGTGCCATGGAAATCGCGCTCGTCAGGGTACTCAGCGAAGTCGCCCCTCACCAGCACCTTCTCTAGGGAGTTGCAGACCTGCTTGACAATGTGGAAGAACACCCGGACCGCATCGGCGACGTTGTTCAGATCCTGCGGCATCTGATCCAGCTCCGCGCTGCTGCGGCTGAGGCGCTCGTTTATCTGCTTCACGATGTCCGGGAGACACTTGGCGATGATGGCGGCCTGTATCTGCATAAGCCTCTGGGCGAGAACGGGGATGCCGACCATGGACTTGTCGATCTTCGACAGCAGAGGATGGTACTTGAACAGCCGCTCCTCCTCGACGCGCGCCTGGTCATACGTCTCGTCGCCAATGCGGTTGCAGACGCAGACGTAGCCGAGGCCGATGTGCACGTCGTCCATGGTCACCTTCTCAAGCAAGCCCTCGGGGCCTTGTCGACCTTGGTGACCACGGCCAGCGTGCGCTCCCCGGTGCGGTCCACCTGCTGCGACATGCGGATGGACTCGCAGGTCGGGAAGTCCACCGTGGCCGAGAGCACGTTCAGGATGATGCTTTCTTTCGGGGCGATGTACTCCTTGATGATTTTGGCCACCTGGTCGTAGATGTCCTCGGGCTGGCCCTGCACGGGCACGCGCGTGATGCCGGGGAGGTCGACGAGCGTGATGGGCGCATCGGAGATACCCTTGCCGCTCCCAGCGATCTCCGCGGTGGCGGCGTTGATGGCGTCCGCGACGTTGGCCTCGGTGGTGCTCACCACGCGGCCGTTGCTGTACTCCAGCTGCAGCTTGGGTGAGTCCGCGGAGGGGTCGTCCTGCAGGCGCATGACGAGCGGCACGCGCGTGCAGATTCCCTGGCCGCGCGGCAGGCTGATGCCGGCCAGGGACTCGAGCACGCTGGACTTGCCGCTGGACTGGTCCCCAACGACGACGATGGTGGGCAGCTGGATGCCCTCCTGCGTCACCTTGAGGTGGCGCAGCCGGTCCACCGCGTCGAGGAGCGGGCGGATCTGGTCATCGTAGGAGGCCGCGATGGCGCTCGCCGTCACCGCGCCGCCAGCGGCGTCACCCTTGCCGTCGTCGGTTGCACCCTTGGCCTGCTTAGGGCCCCCCATCTGAGGCTTCTTGGACATGTCGCGAAGTGCAAACAATGGTGGGTTGCGGTGTGGTGGTGGTGGATCGAGTGTGGCCGCTGGTTTTTTTTTTTTTTTTCGAAACCGGGGCGTTGCCCGTATTGCATTAAGAGAAGCTGGAGGCGTGGCCGCTGGTTCTTGAGCTAGTATGTGTGAGACTGAGGTTTATATATATAGCGAGACGCGAGGAGCGGCGCCACTGGGAAGGCGAAGGGGCGCGCTCTCAGAGTTGCCTGTGCAATGTGCATAGGAAGTCGTAGCGACGCTGCTGGGTGCTGGGAGATGAGCCGCCATTTCGTAGGCGGTTCGTTCCAGCTTCCGACGTGTAGGAGGACATCATCATGCGCCGCGCAGAGCATTTCTCAATGCAGCATTTACCCTCTCTAACTGTAACATTTCCATAGTGCTTCACACGTTACGCTGGGATCCTTTTTCTTTTTTCTTTTCTTTTTTTAGGGGAGGGTCTTTGTGTTTTTTTTTTTTGAGAAGAGGGGAGGGTCTTTGTGTAGGAGTACGGAATATCCGGATGCTGCTTGGTAAGACGGCCCAGGTGAAAGAGCCCTGTGTTTAGCTGATTGGAAAAAAAGTCCACATTCACCCCCAACTATCACGAGAGTTCATTTTTCCTCCCTCAACTCTAAAACCGCACAAATCATCTCCTCTAACTTTTCAAACCATGCATTTTTCCTCCCTCGAGCGGTTTTGCTACAGTAACAGAGGGTTTGCTACAGTAACCATGGTTTGCTACAGTAGAGCACGTTTGTCCTTTTTTTAAAAAATCCGGTTGAATTTTTGAAAAATCATAGTAAATCATAGAAAAATCATAAAATGAAAAAAATCCGGTTTTGTTGGACTCCATGTGAGTAGATCTACACAGTGAATATACAATATGGTATACTTTAGTTCGACAAAATAATTATAGAAGCTGCAGCTACGAATTATTTTAATTAATTATATATTCACCTTATAGAACTTTATACTAAAGCATATCATATTAAATATTCACTGTGTAGATCTACTCATGTGTGGAGTCTAACAAAATTGAATTTTCTATTTTATGATTTTTTTGTGATTTTCTATGATTTTTCAAAGATTCAACCAAATAAATAAAAAGAAAAAGACAAAATTTTTCGTAGCAAAAACTTTGTACTAAAGCATATCATATTATATATTCATTGTGTAGATCTACTCATGTGGAGTCCAACAAAACCAGATTTTTTTTTTTTATGATTTTTCTATGATTTACCATGATTTTTCAAAGATTCAACTGGATTTTTTTTAAAAAAAGACAAACGTGCTAGTACTGTAGCAACCCACGGTTACTGTAGCAAAACCGCCTTCAAAACCGCTCGAGGGAGGAAAAAATGCATGGTTTTAAAAAGTTGGGGGATGTGATTTGTCCCTGTTTTTTTGGGGTTGAAGGAGGAAAAATGAACTTCGTGATAGTTGGGGGTAATGTGGACTTTTTCCTAGCTGATTTGTTACAGCCTATAGATGTTTCGAGTCCGGCCCAGTGAAAAAGATCCATAACTATTGGGCTTATGGGCCTTGGCACGGACTGTATTTGGAGTTTTGGACCTGGTAGCTCGAATTATTTTGGTCCAAGCCAAGGAAAAGTTAGGCTTGCAGTATGGGGAGCTCCTATAGAACTCAAGAAATGCTAATATGGCGATTATCAAAGAAAAAATATGCTAATATGGCAATCATCAATGATACCTACCGTGTCTTTTAACGATCTCAAGTCTCAAGGGTCTCTTTGTTTCAGTTTTGGTTGGTTTCTGCTATAAACAAGCCAGCTGTTGAACTAGTTTCTGAGAAAATGAAATCAAAGCTGAAAGGTAGTTTGAGAAGAGCTTTTTCGATGTGCTGACAAGCCAAGAAATTATTTTTTTTTAGAATTTTAGGGCCGATGCCCCTGCCTTTAGTATTACCAAAGACAAACATTCATCGTTATTACAGTTCTTGGGTGGATCACACCCGTCTCTCAGTCTCATATGACAGAACTAACAGTCCTCAACGAAAATAGCAACTAAATTCAAACGAACTGCCCAGAAACGAACTACTACATCGCTTGGACATCTTAATAGCAAGCTATCATATCAGGTATTTGTTTTCCAGCAACACCCATTCCTTTCCTGATACTCCAGCTTTCGCCAACCCACTTCCATGCAACTTTGCTTGAACCTCTTCAGGCATGCACATATCTCCAGGATCAGAAGCATGGTTGTACATGTAAACATCCCATGGATTGCTTACTTGCTTCAACAGCAGATCCTTGCAGGTCTTGAGGCAATAGATTTCATCTTCTCCAATTTCCTTGAGAAGTCCTGCCTTGCAGCTTGTGGGCATAAGAGAGCCCAGGTTTGACACATCACTGTTATTTCCATCATCAGAGTTTTCACACTTTGCCAGCAAATACCCTGCATACATATTCTACACCTTAGTTTCCAAAGCCCCCGCAGGGCAGAAGCACAAATAATATTTTCAACTAAAAACTTCTTATTACTCAACCACATTTGACCAAAAGCCAAGAAATTATTAAAAACCGAATAGAAAAATAACCAGCAGCCAGAAACTAGAGAGTCGGATAGATCGTAAAAAAGGGACTGTTTGGCTCCTCAAGACCACGGACCGGACACTAAATTTTAGTCACATTTAGTCTCTAAATTACTAAGGGCACTTAGGGCACTCACAATCCTAGAAACTATCATGGTTTCTATAATCTTGAACATTGTGTCAAGAAACTATCTTCCACAATACAATTTTCTATCATGATGTCACATGACCCACTTGTCACTCTCACAGATTGTCTTAGTTTGCGTGAAGACTTGGTTTCTTAATTAGACTTGATTTCTTGTGTTTTTCCTCTCTCTCTCTTCAATAAATACAACGCCACATCAGCAAAAAGCAATAAATAGAGGGGTAATAAATTGAGATAGAAACTATGATAGAGTCTGCATTGTGAGTGCTTTCACAATGTAGACTCTACCATAGAGTCTAAAACTATTAATTACCTTGGGTAATGTGGACTTGGAGTCCAAATAAGACTTGGAGTCTTGTTTTTCTCCATCTCTCTTCTATAAATATCTTGACACATCAGCGCCACACCATGTTTTAAATAGCGCGCTATAGCGGCGTGGAGCAACTCACGCGAAGCTATCACACTTTTTCGCGCTATTCGCGCTATTTGAGCTATAGCACGCTATAGCGCCGCTATTCGTGCTATAGCGCCGTTATTCACGCTATAGCGGCGACAGCAGCCTGGCGCTACTACGCGTAGCTGCCGCTATAGCGGCGCTATAGCGCGGCTATAGCGCCCAATAGCGTCCAGAAAGGGCTGACACTATTTTTCATAGCCCGCTATTTAAAACATGGGCGCCACATTAGCAAAGTGCAATAAATATGATGGTAATAAATAAACTTATACTCTATGGTAGAGTCTGCATTGTGAGTGACCTAAACATGAGAACTAAAAGAGATCTTAGTAGTCCCTAGTTCACTAATCTCTCAAAAGAGGCTAATTGGGACAACTGTTCACATCTAGTTGCTAGTCTCCCGTCGAAGAATCCAAACACCACGGAAGACCGTAAAAAGCCACACGACCACGTACCCATCAAAGCCAGCATAATTGAGCAACTAGTCCGCCTTGCTATCAAAAGAGACATATCCGTCACATGAGGGCAAAGAACCTTTTTTCCTTCCGGTTTCTTCTTCTAGCTGCGCGTCGAAAGTGAGGCGGCGGGGGAGACAAACCGACTCGGGGGGCGAATCCACCGGTTCCCCTCCACTTCGGCAGCCTCGTCGGCACGGGAGAGGATGGGGAACTATGGGAAATCGACCTCCGGTGGTATATATTATGCTATAGCTACTAGCTTTAGCGATAGCGTAATAAAGGTAGTCTTGGTGGCATAGATCCGGGTCGTCGCCGACCTTTTGTTTCTCCTTTTTGGCGAGACGATCTTCTCCGGCGACATGACATGGTCTTCTCCACTGGGATTGTGAGGTTAGTTTGGTTCCTTCCAACAACGTTCGGTTGAGGTGTTTTGTTTTTCGGTTTGGTATCCGGTGGGCTACGGAATTGCTTTGGGGGCTTTTTTATTTGTTGCCAACCTTTCTAGGTCGCCTTCTTTGATGGACTCGGCGACGGCGGTGCCGGCATTCTTCTTCTGCGCGAGTTGGAGCTATAGTGGTCGATGCTCGTTCATCCAATTTATTACGGCGTGGAGGAGGGGTCTACGACGTTGGCTCTTGCGGTACTTCCAACGTTTGGAGCTGCTCTTTGGTTATGGCAGCTAGATCTATCTGCTCCCGTCCCGGCTTCGACGCTCCTCGTCTGGATGAGCGGCAGAGAAAGATAAAGATGGAGCTTGGTGGAGGACACGGGTGTGCGTGTGTTGCAATTTTCTTAATCTTCGGGGACTCCCTGCATTTTGGTTTGTACTGTGATCCCAAGTGCAATGTAATCCCAATCTGGCCGCAAAAAAAGAAAGAAATATTTGTCGACAACGAGGCACAGTGGTGATTTCAGGAATTTCCTGCTGGATCTATCTTCGGAGGTGCTTATGGGGTAGGGTTTGCATACGTTTGTTCATAGGGGTGAGTGTGCGTGTGTGTCGTGGGTCTCGCATTGGACGTGCGATTCTCAAAAATACTCGTATAAAAAAATTCAACTACATGATTTAGGAGAAGATGTGAGGGCCGGTATCATGTGCACACCGTACTTATATGCAACCATGCACACTTCTAATCTGGGCCACAGGCGTAGATCCAAGGGGCACGAGATGATAACCACTGGGGAGGTGGGAGGAGGGATTTGCAAAATTATGATTAGAGCAGAAGTTAAGTGTAAAATTACCTAACCCTTGGATTAGCATCCTATGGCCCAGATTAGAAGTGCGCATGGTTGCATATAAGTCTAGTGTGCACATAATACGTTCTCATTTTAATAACCTTCGTGGAAAGAAGAAGCTCTATGTTGCTTAAAGGAATAATGTCGATCATTTAGTTGTTTGTAGGGAGAATTGGATGTTGGACACCGAAAGTGACCACCTTTTGCTCTTGGACACACAAAATGGATCGATTTGTTGGAAGACACTCTAGTTGTTGGTAAATTTGTTGTTGCACACCATGCAAAATAAAATATACATTTCGGCTTTTAAAGAGAGAAAAGCATGGTGAAATGCCCTTTATGCCCTTGGTCGCTTCTTTTGCCATGGCTTTTGTTCCTCTCCGCCCGCGGTGGCGCAGGGACCTACACACACGTTCATGGTTGAGCTTGTCCCCATCCCTAGCGAGATCATCTTGTCCCCGTTTATGGCAACCTAGGTGGCCACGTCGCCTAAGCAAAGATTACCCCGGCCCGGCGGAAGCCCGTTGCCCCGACCACAATAGCCATGGTGGCGGTGCCACCCCTTGACGCGATGGGTCGGGCGAGCTCATCACCATTTCTCACCGGCATGACTCCTCAGGGAGCCCGTGTAATTCTCGGCTAGGTTGCTCCCATGTTTCTTGTCTAGGGCTTCCACTACCTCGGCTTTGATGGGTGTCCCTTAGCAAATGCGATCAAGGTGCGATTATCAACCAACTATAAGGTGTACTACATGACGTCATTGGAAAGAAGTAAAACACTAACAAGCCGAGTCACTAGAAAGCCACTCGTTAACTGCACGGGCTAAAGTGATGGCTCACTCGTTGAAAAAATCCAAACGAGTTTTTATTTTTACCGAATCGGTTGGGAGCCCCCGACCTCTTTTTAATTAAATGAAAGAATGATTACAAAAAGTTTGAAATACAAGGCAACTAGGCCCAAAGGAAAACAAGAAGACCTATACATGGCTATCTCTCCAAGATTGCAGTCGGACACCCCTAGAGGGTTTGGCCTTGATACAAACCAAGCCAAATTCATCATCAAAAATTCTTTTCCATTCGGCCACCGCAATTCGACCGTTCTGAAATATAATGTTGTTTCTAATTTTCCAAAGTGACCAACAGGCACATATGACAATCTCCCTGAAGATTATATTGTGGAAGTCCCCTTTTGCTTTGAGAAACATGCTCAGGGGGTCTAAATAGAGTCCCAATAGATATTGAGAGTATCCCAACAATTCTTACTGAAAGGGCATTGGAAGAAGAGATGAAGGTAGGTTTCTTCACAGGCTAGATTACACAGAGCACAACTGTAACTAGGAAGGTGCATGTTTTTCCTTTTGAGCATATTTCGAGTGTTTAATCTATCTCTCACAAGGAGCCAGAAGAAGAATTTTTGATTGCCCAAATTGCTTCGAGCCCAAATCCATTTGAAGAGAGGGGAGACTGAACCAAGACTTGTCATTAATTTGTATACTTTCCTGCTTTTGTAAATGTTATTGCCCCAAGAGTAAACCCACAAGTCATTGGAGGACTCATCAAGATTTAAATTCTGAAGAATCAGATTTACCTCATCAAGTTGCTGCCTGGCCACCAAGGAGAGGGTAGGAGTGAATATTCTTTCAAAACTCTAACTAAGGAAGAACCTGATGGAGCACTTTGGTTTTCTGATGAAGGAAAAGAGTTGAGGGTATCGATCCTTCAGTGATGGGTTAACCCATATATCAGACCAAAGGAGGGCAGAGTTCCCTCTTTTGGGGATACATGTGGCAAACTCTTTGTATTTATCAAAAAGCTTCAACACATCTTTCTACTAGAATGAACCAGACAAAATCCTGGCGTGGGGGGGATTTCACCATTTGAGTATAATGTATTCCAAGTTAGAGAGACCCAAGGGATGTCAGCGTGGTTGTAGAATTTGTCAAGATGTTTCATAAGAAGGGCATCATTTTGCTGCTCAATGTCAATGATGCCAAGGCCCCCTTGATCTTTTGATTTACAAACTTCTTCCCAAGCAACAAGACATCTCCCCTTCTTATCTGCTTCACCCTTGCTCCAAAGGCAATTTTTCCTATAGTGATCAATTTGTTTCACATTTTGAGGTGGAAATTTAAGACTGCACATGTAAAACGTTGGGAGGGCTGAGAAAACTGAATTGACCAAAATCAATCTGCCATTGTAAGACAATCCAAATGAGTTGTGAGCTTTTCTTCCAGCTTTAGCTGAGGGGTTGAGGTGCTGCTAAGTAGGTGTTGATGAGCGCTGCTTCTTGCATGGTGGGAGGGAAGGAAAGGGAAAGGGGAAGAAGAACGGTCTGACCAGTGGGGCCAAGGGCAATCTGGATAATTCATCACCTTTCTCTCTCCTTCATAGTCGAATAATATTTTTTAATTGAGCCCGTGTCTTTCAGCAAATTGACACCAAAATGCAGTGTCTTCTACCAAAACGCGTTTTAAACGGTGTCCCTTAGCAAATGGACTTCACTTTGCATGTCCAGTAGCCAATTCCCCCTTATTTGTATTGGTCATTATTTCTGGTAAGGTAGGTGTTGAGTGTCAAACATACTAGGAGGATTTCCCACATGTTGTCGTGGGTGCGAGGAAGGAATATAAATGGGTGTTGACGTTTCTTAGCGCAATCATTAGAATCAGGTTTAGAACCCAACTCTGATGACTACGCTAGGAGACGAGCCGTCAATATCACTAAGTGGAACCACCGTGTCGGTGATAACGCACTTTCAATCAACGGTGATAGATCTTGCTGTAGTTGATATTTCATCCGCAAAGCGCGGGATCTATCATTGTAGCATTTCACCCTAAGTATTCGTGGTATCGTTATTTATATTTTCCCAAAGGAAGGCATGTTGTATAAGAAGTAGCATGGCATCTGGATGATGAAATGTGTGCACGCAAAGACCAACTCGTTCATAACAGGGGTAAGCAATACGGTTTATAGATAGTGTGACACACACATTGGAATCCACCAGGTAAAGGATAAAGAAAATAGATAAAGAATAAATGAATGTCCTATGGAGTAATCTAATGTATTCTAGTCATGGTCTTACAATGAATAGTTAGGATCATATGCTAACATGATATGAGCATGGTTATGTCTAGGATAACAGGGAGACTTCCGGTACCATCCGCCCAATGGAAAGCATTTACGAACTCCTACATCACATGCGAACGTGGAGGGATTACAAGGGACCGGGACGGGGCTGTCACAACCCCGCCGCCTACCCTCACGACCGTGGCATGCTCTCATATTCGAAGGTGTCGTAATACCGGGCACCATGCCCGCGTACTAGAGCACTACTCTTGTCCCCCGGGATCCCCACCCTACGGATGGACGGACTAAGACAAGAGCAAACCCGAAAGAACGACGAACCGTTATCCCACCTATAATCATGTTATGCATACGATGATCGATGAAGAACATATACTCTAATTCATAAGTTAGACCATGATCATAGAAATAGAACTTGTACAATGGAGAAAGATCCATGGAAGATATATATTACCAAAGCTCACTTTGCTCCAAGATTACAAGTCCTCCTCTTGTAGCTCTTCTACTCAATTCTAGCCAAGTAAGAAGAAGAAGAAGAAGATGGTGGTGGAGAGTGAGGTAGAGAGTGTGAGTGTGCTTGGTGTGATGACTCCAAGTGTGGTGTGTGGAATGAGAGAGAGGGAGGAGGTATTTATACACAAAAGGGAGTGAGCTAAATGACCTAACTACCCCTAAACCGACCTAATGACACGTCCAGGTACACTGAATCGGCCACCCAAGCACCGCACAGCCCCTCCGTGTCACTTAATGTGCCGACACGCTGGGGTGGGCTCGAACCGCCCCCAACGGGGTGTGGGCGCACCCCGGGCGTGGGCCGCCCGGGCTTCGGCGTGTCGTCTTGATTTGGCCCGAGAAGTTGTGCTGTGGGCTTGGCTTGGTCCGTTGTGCAGTTTTTGGTCCATTTCCACCCTCATGCTTGATATCCTTGAGAATGCGCTTTCAGATGGCGTACTTTGGACGTATTTCCACCTGTATTTATTATAAATACTACAAAATACATTTCGAACACTACAAGTGGAAATATGTTAGTAATAAATATATATGAGTATAAAAAGGTATAGTTTTATTCCCTTTATGGTAGTAAGTTGACGGAAAAAAATATGTCGTTAGTGACCGTCAACAAACTCCCCAAGCTTACCCTTTGCGCGTCCTCGAGCAAAAAGATAAATACTTGGTTGTTGATCGGGAGTTGCTACAATACGGGTTATGTTTCACAAGTGCCGGGGTTATAATAAGATTTTCTACTATAGTTTGAATAAAATGGCACATCTTTTCTCACCCTTTATTACCTTTCATCGTGAAGCGGGGCTTTTTTAGCTTTTCTCAAAGCCTTGGATGGTTGCCGATAGAACGGTTATAACAGAAATACTTTTCATTCATCCTTTTGATCAACTTTCTCATCCGGGATTTATTTAGATTAAGATTATATTTGGTTTTTTCGAGAAAGTATGGGCTTTATTGCTATGTATATATATATTTTTTTTGGAGAGGTGGGCTCTTCTCGCCCTAGACTTTTGTCTTTTATTTCCTCTCTTTGTTTTTCTCTCTCTTTTTTTTTTTTTTTTTTTTTTTGGAGATGTGGGCTCTTCTCTCCCTCGGACACATGTCCATTTTTCATCTCTTTCTTTTTTTTTTTTTTTTTTTTAGCATAGCCCATAGCTTTTCTCTTTTCTTTTAAAATAAACTCCCTATGTCAAGTATCTCATTTGAACGAAATCATAGTAAATCTGTTTGTAGCATATCATACTTGGCAACAACTTAGACTGGATAGAGCTTATGCAACCCACATGAATCGGGTTTTTCGGGATGAGTTTTTAGATTTAGCCACTAAACCCAAACTTTAGAGAAATTCAAATTATAAACTAGGCAATGTGCAAAAACATAAGACGAGCAACTATTCATCATTTCAACATGGGACTAAGACTAAACATTTTCATAGCTCATATGTATGGACATGAAAGCACAAGAAGAGCTACTTATTCTATTTTTGGTTTTTTTTTTTTTTGAATGCAAGATTGCTGGAATTTAAACATGCTAAAATAGAATAAAATTTTGCTGAAAATAAATATGCAATGCAAGGATACCTGCGGGGTCCTCCCCAAGCTATCACGGAGGCCTACTTGATCGGATCGAAGCCCTGGTGCCTCGAGAATGCTTCCTCACGCGTTGCGAGTAGCCATGTTTGCCTCGAAATGGGTCCCATCGTTGCTTGTTACGGTATTCCCGGTTTTGTCGCCAGCGATGGGTGTTACGCACATGAGTGTTAAGTGTATGCTCAATGTTACCCGTGGGCGAACGTCGAGGTTCTACAGCCTGTACGTTGATAGCCTCCGATCCGTTATCCGATGGTCTTGGCTGGACTTCTGGGGGCATACCCTCGGAGCTGCTGGAAAGATCCACCATGTTGGCCCTCCATGCTTCTGAATCTCCTTCAGGCCACTCTGATGGTGCAGGCGTCATGGGCGGAGGTTCCCACCTTGGATCATACCCGGGTATGAACCCCGGG
>JADLZK010011986.1:0-96177 GCA_015847255.1 Hyparrhenia diplandra | reverse complement strand
CTGGGGGCTGCCCCACAATCTCGTCCTAAAAGGAACAACAATTCAACGAGTCTGGTGCATCGGTTGTCGAATGTCCTATCTCCTCTTCGTTGCATCAAGGGCGCGTAGACTTTCATTTTGGTGGTTTCTCGATCTGAGGCCATCTAGGATGGCCATTAGATCGTAAAAGCTCTATTTCCCCAAATGGGCCCATGCGATGTTTTCAAACGAAGAAACTGCCAACTAAAAAGTTTCATAACTTTTAAATTTCATGTTGGTAGTTCTTCCTTATGAATTCGTTTAAAAATCAATTTTAAATTGGGATATTCAAACCTAATTTTTCATGACATTTTGATTTAAAATTTAAAAGTCAGAAGTTGCGGTATTTTTCGCACAAAAATGACGTGCTACGTGGCCGGCGAGATTCGAGTCTACGACCTCCCCACGTATCCACCCTTTTGCACTATTGTCTATAATCCATTTTGGTTCTCCACGTATTTTTTGCTAAACCGACTATAAATTGATCGTTTGATGTTCTAAATGAATTCAAATGAAAAAGTGGTTAACTACAAAAGTTTCACAACTTTTAAATATCTACAACGTTGATTTTAGTGGTTTTTCAATCCGAGGCCATCTAGTCCCGTCGGCCATTGTGCTGGTAAAATGCCTATTTGCTTGATTGGGCCCACATGATGTTTTCAGATGAAGAAAACTTTCCGAGAGAAGTGTCATTATTAGATTGATAATAGAATAGATTTTCACGGCTGTAGATATAATAGATAACGGTACGTATCTTTAAAACTTTAATTTTGAGCTTAGTAAAACTTTTTTTAAAAACTTTAATTTGAACATGAAGCTGGGCTCTTGTTTAGAGCGAGGAGTATGTCACAGCATGATAGCAGGACTGCAGGAACAATGATTCAATGTAAGAAGGAATCAAACTGAAGGCGGCCTCACTCTCTGCATTTAGAAACAGCCTTTGGTGCAGCAGAGCTCGGGTCCGTCAGTCGTGCAGAAAACATGGACGCACGCAGTCTTTGCAAAACTGAGAATGCTCGATTATATATATACTTAATTACTTATACGTACTGCTACAACTATACACATACAAATCAGGCTGCTACGCTACGCACGGTGCAGCTGAGCTCTATCTACTACGCACGAGTACAAAGAAGAGCGCGCGACGCATGGTGCAAGTGTGCAAGAACAGAGGAAGCAGAGCTCGGTGACAGGCAGGGGCGCTAAGGCAGGTCGCGTCGCGACTAGCCAAGCAAGAAGCCTAGCAGCAAATCTCCATGGAGAAGTTGGAGTCCAGCAGCTCCTCGATCATCTGCTCCACGTGCTGCTCCTCCAGGAACCTGCCGCCCCACTGCGCGCCCGGCGTCGTCGTCGTCGTCGCGGCGGAGGCGGTGGCCGCGGCCGCAGAGGCTGCCGCCGCCGCCTTCCCCTGCCGCTGCGCGGCCTGCACGGACGCCAGGTTGAACCGGTGCAGCTTCTCGACGAGCGCCGCGGAGAGAGAACGACGACGACGGAGCGGCACCGGTTGCGGCGCCGGCGGCGTCGGCGCTGGGGAAGTTGGTGCGCGCGCGTGGACCGCACATGATCCGCGCCGCCTCGTCGTAGGCGCGCGCCGCGTCCTCCGCCGTCTCGAACGTGCCCAGCCATATTCGCGCCTTCCTGCAAGTGCAACCGTAAGCATCAGCCAACGCGGTCAGCTCCGGGAACCGGACGGCGATGCGAGCTGAGGAAGGAACGAGGCCGGCGGGCCATGGTCTAGGCTGCTGGCGACGTACAGGAGAGGGTGGCGGATCTCGAGACCCAGGAGCCCCAGTGGCGCTGCCGCACGCCGCGGTACCGTTGCTGCGGCCGGGCCATCGGCGGTGGCGGCGCGCGGTGCCACTACCGAGTCGTCGCTCGACCTTGCCGTTGTACGGCGACGGAGCCGCTTGCCCGATCGTGCTCGTGCCGCTGCGCCCGCGGTGAGGAGGAGAGCTCTGCTGAATAGGTGCAGTGCAGCTACGGCAGAGTGCGGTAGAGCAGGGGGAGTGTGAGTGATTCGCCATTCGCGGACATGGAAGGGACACCTATAAATAGGGGAGGGGAAAATGGGAATCTACTCGACGCCTGTAGAGAGAGAACGGGCCCCGCCTCGTGCCGGCGTTGATTTTTAGTATCTCGGAATAAATTTACTATGAATATATATTTTGCAATTAATTAAATAGTATCATCATAAAAATTGTGTTTTTGTAATGTTTTGACTTCTCAAAGAGGAAAAGCTGAGGGTTGCATTCCCGGACAGGGGTAGCACTTGTGATTTGTGAACTGAGCATCCAACTGTGCTGAGTTGAGCTTTTGGGCAACAACTCATCTGGTGTGGAGCAGTGCAGCAACATGGTGTGGTCGATTGATGCACATCCAAATCCATGCTCTCTAGTTTCTAGCAATCACCCAGTCGAGCGTAGGAGTAGTAGATAAGCCAATAGCCAATGGAGGGTTGTTCTGTTCATGGAAGGCAAGAAATTTTCATTTCACAGCCCCGTACGTGTTGACTGTTGCGCTAGGTACTAGCACTAGCTAGCTGACTTTTCGCCGTAGAGAGAGAGAGACAAGGGAGGGGGCATGCCGGAGATTGGTCCGCACTCCCAGTGGGCGGGGGAAGGAGGGAACGTGCGCCGGTGCAAGCCAGACAACGCAAGGCCACATGGAACCCGCACACATGAGTTGCCGGCAAAAGCCGTGGAATCTCCAAGCAGCAATGTGCAATGCGATGCGCCGTGCATGCATGCACCCGGACCCAACCCAATTCTGGTGTGCTGCTATCCACGGATTGGATTAGATTACGATAAAACACATCACCTAGCTGCTCTCTCCGTTCCAAAAAAAAAAAAAAAAAAATCGTTTTAATTTTTTCATACATGATGTTTGATCATCTATCTTATTCAAAAAAAAAGCTTTATAAATATTATTTATTTTTTATAACTTATTTATCATTAGTGATACTTTAATACTGATTTGTTAATTTTATAATTAACGTAAAATTAAATAAGTCGAAGCAGTCAGATTTATAAAAGTTAAAAACGACACTCTTTTTTTGCATCGAGAGAGTATGGATGCATGCATGCTTGCTTGTACATGACAGTGCACATGTGACCCCGAGGTAGTAGGCTAGTAGCTAGATTGTGTACTAAAATTGATGGATCGAGTCATCGAGAGATAGGACTGCATGCTACGAAGCGACTAGTGTGTGGCCGCACCACTGGCCATGCCGCCATATAGTAGCCGTAAAGTGGAAGACGTCACGACGACATGATCCGTCCTCTGCCGTTCGTTGGAACAGCACAAGCTACGCCTAGGATGCGACGCCTACATGTTATGTTGCCTGCCCATTGATCCGCTCCAAGAGACATGCATGGTGATGCCCGTCGTGTATGTCGACGAGACTCAAGTGCTCTTTGTCTGAGCTGAGACACGACCCACTGGAGCAGAACTAGATGAAACACATGGCCGGTGCTGCTCTGTCTACTACTCCTATGTGCGTTTGGGCCTCAAGGCCATGTTGGTCCCTGTGCGTGTCAATGTTACAGCTGCGCGGTGTCGCTGGTTTTCGTGTGCGGTGCTCGGCACCCAGCAGCAGCTTGTTCACCGTCCGGGCAGCCGACGAGCTCGGCGACCTTAGCGCCGTCGGCCCGGCCAGAGGCAGCGCCAACTTCCACGGCGGCCTTGGGAAGCAGAGCGATGCATGCCATTGCCATGCGGCGTTCAGGGCCGGTGTCTGCGTGCGCATGCATGTGCGGGCTGTGCGCATGCGACGCGCGCGCGCATCGGCTTCGTCAGCGCCCGCAGTCCTACGCCCGCAGAGTAGGCTCAGCTACCTGCGCAGCCTATGACTGACGGATAGATACGAGTAGATCGCCCCTCGCTGCGCACCACAAACGGTCTCGGTATGGAGTGGAGCGCGTGCATCGCCGCGCGCAGGCCGCAGTGGCCATGGCTAGTGAGCCATGATGGACTGGAGCCACGGCAGAAACCTGATCACTCGTGTCCGATTAGTACTTTGGACTTTTCAAAGCATCAGATCATATGCTGTTAGGGAAATGCATTGTTAGTACAGTAACTACCGGTCCATTTCCTAGCTTTGTGCTCCATCGCCATCAGCAGGAAGCATGCTCTGCATTCCGTTCCCCTTGTGGATCGTATCACAGCTTGTTGAGTTACAGTACTCCTTCTGAAACTACAAGTGACAGTAGAGAATAAACGCACGATTGCATTGCGTCACAAGAGGGAGGATTTCGATCGGAACTTGCGGCTAAAAATGCTAGCCACTGCGTGCGTACTGTAGGTTGGAATAGGATGCAGATACAGCAGCTCCGTAGCTGTAAACGTGGACAGACCAGGTCAGTTGTTGCAGAGCCGCCTTCTTGTCCTGTTAGGCACTTCACTTGTTAAATGGTCCTGGCGTTGCGTCAATCTATCCCCACTTGCAAACCTTATCTCCAATGCCTCACTGTTGCTGCCTGCAGAGTCGTTCGTTTTTCCTGCACCGTTATGGAATCTCTGGGTGACCCTGAAACTGAAACCATGAGCCTGTCGCTAACGAAGGCTGCTGCACGCATGCACAAGCTGCAGCCCTCAAGCCTGAAACCATGGTCCAAACACATCATGCATATCCAAATCCGCAATGGACAGTAATGTGCAAACCAGAGCTAGGTACAAGGACATTTCTCTGGCAGTAAAAGTACCTGCAAGTTGATTAGCCTGATTGACGTTATTATTTGGTGTTTTCCGGAAATCAGCATGAGAAAGAAACAGCTTACCGCGGTTTTGAAGATAGTTTTGTACGCAGCTTGCACGTCATTGTCTAGCAGGGAAACTACTTGTTAGTACTCTCCTCCGTTCCACAATTTTATTTTCGACTCATATAAACCGTGTTTGACCTCTCGTCTTTATTCAACTTTTTTTAATAAATATTACCACTTTTGTTATGACTTATTACATCACTAAAGATATTGTAATGACGTTTTGTTTGTTTTATAATTTATATAAAAAAATTAAATAAGACGAGCGAATAAACACAGGTTTATATGAGTCAAAGAATTGCAAGTATTGTGGAACGGAGGGGAGTACCTATACTCCGTAGTAGCTTGGAGAAGTCATGAGGATCTGAATAATTCTGATCATATGGATGATTGGCAATTGGTTTTTGCGCAGCCCCCGGGCGATCCGCGTTTCGTGGGATCTTATTTGACCCGGGATGACATGTAATGATTGGGACAAGATCTTAGGATGCCATTTAGCTCGTTGAACTTGACAGCAACCCGTGGCTGGCACTTGGACTAATTCAGAAGAAAATATCAGTCAAATTCCCCCTGCCATTTTCGCATTTGTTTTCTTCCGTTGTGGTGGTGTTTTCTTCCCGCTGTATTTCAGGCGACCGATCGATCAGCTCCTTCCACAGCTGCCGACTGTGCGCCCGGCTAGCAAGAACCGGCAACGATAGATTTGCATTGAATCCTGATGGATTTCAGGATAAACCTGCATTGCCTTATCCAACGACAGATAGATTGCTGATGAGATGAGATGAAATTGAAGTGCAAAGCAAAGGTGCCATGGATCATGGCAGACAGCACGTAAAACGCCCATGTGGCCATGATCGGGTGATGGCGACCTCTTATCTAGCTCATGGATGCATATCTGGGCAGCTTAATGAACACAGACGGGATGGATCGATGAGATGACCAACCATGCATCCATCGTCGCAAGGACACAAAGGCACTGTTCCAGGGGCTAGCTAATCATGTTAATCATTGGGAGGGAGCTCTCTCGTCGCGGACACGCGGAATGCTTGCTCAGCAGACGAAACGCCACTGCTGCCACTGTCGCCTGTGGCCTGTCGGGATCCAGGACGAAATCCCGGTCGGTTCATGAACGGAGACGGAGCTCCAGCCCTGGTCGTCGATCGTCGTTACATCCAGCTGCTCCGATCCATCACCGAACGGGCTGGGCTCCGGCCGGCGGCGAGCTGAGACAGCGTCCAGAATCCCCATGTGGCCACGGGATGACCTCCATGTCCGTGACCGCGACGTCGTTCGTAGGATGCCGACGGTGTCTCTCGTAGGATTCGATCTGGCGTCCTGCATCGTCAGGTGCGGCTTTCTCTGTGCCTGATGATGCATGCATCGTCCCTAGTCAGTCTTCACGACGACGACGACGACGCGTTTTGCTTGGTTGCTTTGGATCGGAGGTCTCGAGCTGTGATTGAGAGGGACGTTTCTGTTTCGTCCTTGTTGTTTAGTATTAAGCCGTGATCGGCTTTGGTTATTATTACGTAGCCATAGGCTCAGTTGAGAGGATCTGGACTTGGAATGGACGGCCCCGGGAATTGCGGCTTAGACTTGGAACGGTTTGTAGCACGGAGGATCTAGTGCTGGTACGTACGATGACGGTTGTTATTTAACTGCCAAATTGACAAAACCGCTGCGCCATGAAAACGATGGGAATGGAATCAAACAACAAAAGATAGTTAAAATCGTGATCTTGATGACTACCATTTCTACCAATATACTACAATGTCTAGCTATGTAGTAGCTACGTAGTACTCTCACCGTTCTAATCTATTTATCACTATATATCTTTTGTAAAGTGCATCAACATCGGAGCAACTCCAAGAGATGTTGAAGATGTTGATGCACTTTACAAAAAGATGTTGATGCCTTAAAACTAAATTTTTAGAAGCCGAGGTGTAAATTCCGCCTCCAACAGCTTCTCTTTGTTTCTCCCAAAATTTCCACATACTCCCCAAAACATCTCCCCCCTGCGCCCCCAATCGTTTATGCGCAGGTCTGAGGTCTCCCACGAGAGTTGCATGGCGCTCCTTGGTCAGTGATCGCTGCCGGCGAGGATCGATGCAGATAAAATATACGAGGACATATCACGAACTGTCAATATTTAATTGCAAATTGGCTAAAATATTTGCATAAAAACACACACGCTGAAAGTAGCTAACTTGGTAATATAGTCATTTTGTCAACCTAGGAAATAAAAAGTTGCTGCCACCGATCCAACTATTCTGATCTCCATCCTATACTAGTTATTGCGATGTTGCAAGTATAAAATTTGGCAAATAATGGGGAACTGTTGTGGGAGAAGTTGATTTTGGGAAAAGAAATACTTACCAAAGACCCCATTTATAGTATTATAGGGGTGCAATTTTTTTGATGAACTCTTGGAGTTTAATAACATCAAACTGGTTTCACCAAATCCTCCATCCAATATAATAATGTACATGTTTGATAGTGTTTTTTAACAGAGGTTTCAGTTTGAGAAGTTCAACTTATAACGATGATGACACGCTGGCCCTGTTCGACTTCTACGAATCCTGTGCCAGCTTGCGCGGCCTCGTCGAGTCTGGCGCGCTGCCACGGTGCCGCCGCCGCTCCTGACGCCCGCTGCGTGGGATCTCCTTTGCGGCCACCACGGAGGTCTTGGTCGCCCCAACTGTCGACCTCTCCCTCCCGCGCTCCCAGGCCGTCGCGCTCGTTAGCTGCCGTGGGCGAGCTCTTGCGGCTTCTTCCAGATCACCAACCACGGTGTCCCGCCGGCACCGCCGAAGTCGGCGCTCTCCGCGGTCGGGGCCTTCAACGAGCACCCGCGGCGCGCCGGGCGCTACTCCGCCAAGAATACCGGGCCGACCATCTACACCACCGTCCCATGCCGCCGTGGAACGCCGGCAACCCGCCAACAAGCCTCTCCTGCCATGGCGCGAACACGCCGTTTCTCCGCTTCACGGCGAATCCCTCATCGGCCACCTCCCCGGGCGCGTGCCCGACGCTTCTTGGAGTACTAGCGGCGCTGAGGACGCCGCCGCCGAAGGTGATCGCCGCTCTGTTTTGCCGGAAGCGCCGGCGTGAGGGCCGAGCAGCTGGACAGGGCAGTGCAAGTTTGAAGTGACCCCTGATGCAGTGCCACTACTACCCGTTGTGCCCCTCGGCCGGAGCAGGTCGCCGGCAGCCGTGTCCACACCGACGGTGACCTATTCACGGTCCTTGCGCAGGGACGGAATCGGCGGGCTGTAGGTGAGGCCTCGACAGCCATGGAGATGTTCGGGTGGACGTCAACATCGGAGCAACTCCAAGAGATGTTGAAGATGTTGATGCACTTTACAAAAGATGTTGATGCCTTAAAACTAAATTTTTAGAAGCCGAGGTGTAAATTCCGCCCCCAACAGCTTCTCTTTGTTTCTCCCAAAATTTCCACATACTCCCCAAAACATCTCCCCTGCGCCCCCAATCGTTTATGCGCAGGTCTGAGGTCTCCCATGAGAGTTGCATGGCGCTGCTTGGTCAGTGATCGCTGCCGGCGACGATGCAGATAAAATATACGAGGACATATCACGAATTGTCAATATTTAATTGCAAATTGGCTAAAATATTTGCATAAAAACACACACACTGAAAGTAGCTAACTTGGTAATATAGTCATTTTGTCAACCTAGGAAATACAAAGTTGCTGCTACCGATCCAACTATTCTGATCTCCATCCTATACTAGTTATTGCGATGTTGCGGGAGAAGTTGATTTTGGGAAAAGAAATATTTACCAAAGACCCCATTTATAGTATTATAGGGGTGCAATTTTTTGGTGAACTCTTGGAGTTTAATAACATCAAACTGGTTTCACCAAATCCTCTATCCAATATAATAATGTACATGTTGATAGTGTTTTTTTAACAGATGTTTCAGTTTGAGAAGTTCAACTTATAATAAATGTAAATCGAATCATAACTTGGAACCGAACTAGTATATTCTACCAGTATAAAAGAATTCTGCAAAACTATTGTGCAAAGCAACTTATTCAAATATGCATCGGTCTTAAAATATTAGGCGCAATTTAACTTATCGTGGTCTTCAAAATCATACTTTAGCCATTGAGTTTTCTTCTATTAATCCCTATCGAGTGGAGGGACTCATCGATCATAAAGCTAGTCATGAACTTCATGATAAAAAAAATCACAATTTAGAGAACCGAATATCGATCGTCATGAGCGGGTGCCGGATATACATCTTTTTTTTTTTTTTTTTTTTTTTTTTGAAAAAATAAACTATAACCAATTTCAATCAGGGCATAAGGCTCAAACCATTCTAAGTCCAATCCAGCCTGTTTAAAGCTTTACAGGCTGAAGTCATAAACTTTTTTTTTTTTTTTTTTTGAGTGGAGGCTGAAGTCATAAATTGTTGGAAAAAAGTCCAGTTTACTTAGTACTCTTGTAGCAAACTAATGGGCCGGAAGTCATATACGGCCCATTAGATTGCCCTGCAACAGGCAAAGCTCCAGCCCATGAGCCCAATGGCCAATCTCACCCCTACCGTCCGCCAATTCGTCACTTCACGCACCTAGGTTTTCGCGCCGCCGCCGCCGCCGCCGCTTCTTCGTCTCCGCCGCAACGATGGTAACAGCCTCGCCATCGCCCTCTTTTTTTTTTCCATGGAGTTGCCCAGTGCCACCCAGATTTCAGCGTTTCTCTGACATGGTTGCTTAATTGCTTCTTTGTTCGCGCAGCCGTCGCACAAGACTTTCCGGATCAAGAAGAAGCTGGCGAAGAAGATGCGCCAGAACCGCCCCATCCCCCACTGGATCCGCATGCGCACCGACAACACCATCAGGTGACGACCGCGACCCCACGAACTCGTGCTCGTCCGATTTATATTCGGCTGTTGGTGACCGAGTTGCTGCGCTCTGTTCTATTTCAGGTACAACGCCAAGCGCAGGCACTGGCGCCGCACCAAGCTCGGCTTCTGAGCGTGGGGATTGGCCGGCTGCTGCGTCAGAAGGCTAGGGTCTAAGAGCTATATTCCTTTTGTTTTGTCATTGTCTCAGTGTTTCTGTAAGCTATCAAGTGATGCCATGATGCTTTTATAAAGTTTTTGGTGATGCTAAGAGAATTGTTAGTACTGTGGTGTACTGAAGATTGCATTGCTATGCTAAGTAAAGAACCCTTGTTACTTTATTATTATGTGTAGTTTTGCAGTAACCGTGGCCTAAATTTGATCATTTGGTCTGTTTTTTGATGCATGGATGGAGGTGTATTTCTTCAACCATGTTGCTGAGTATATTTGTACAATGTTTGCTATTGTTAGAATGAAAATAGGAGCCACTCAATCGACTTTTCATAGAATAAATTGTCACTTTGTCAGTGTAGGTGCCCTGTGTCAGTGTTGGCTTGATTTAGTTATGAAAAAAATTTGTGGAATCAACAATTGTGACTTCATTGTTGCTGGTCCATTTCTGTTTTGTATTTTAGGCTTCCTTTGCTTCTTTTCTTTTGTATGGACCGTTATGTTTAGAGGATACCCGTTAAGTTTCATGATCATGCAATAGATGATAAGAGCTGTGATACATTAGTGAATGCCTGTATTTGCTTGTGAACTCTGCTTGGCTCCTATGTCCTAAGTTTTCTAGTTTATGATTTCTGTTAGGATAAACCTAGTGGTTATTTATGGTTTTTAGTGATGGGTATTAGAAGCACATTTCCTATAGTTAAGACACATGAAATTGGTTGCCCAACATTTGCATAAGTGGCTGGGGTTAAGAGTGGTATGGTTTCTGGGGACTGGGCTTCATGGCTGCCGGACTTAGAAACGGTCTGGGGTTAGTGTACAGGCTGTTGGTGGTGGCAGTTTGAGGGAGGGAGACAGAGAGAACCACAGCCCATTGGGGGTGGTAGGCATCCAGATGGGAAGAGTTGGGTTGTGGTTGACAGTAGACATTGTAATAGTGTGCCAGGAGACAGTGGCGAGCAGACTGAGGCTGGGTGGTAGGCTGAGGAACTGAAAGATGACCAACAGGCTGGAGGTGGAAGAAACATTAAGGGATGTTGGATCTAGATCAATGGCTGATGTTTGTTGGGTCTAAAAGTTTTCAAAAACAGACACTTCTATGTAGGTATAGGTACTCCCATTTAGAATGTACTCCCTCCATACTTGAAAAGAAAGACGTTTAGGACAAGAACTTTTTTACTTGTCTTTTCTATAAAAATATTTATTGAAAAGTTATATATGTATATTTTTATGAAAGTAATTTTCAAGACAAATCTATTGATATGATTTTCACATTTCCAAACTCAACGACTTAAAAGTTATTCATGATTTATATTCTCAATGTTTGACCCAAACCTTATCCAAAAACGTCTTTCTTTTCCAATATGGAGGGAGTACAGTTTATTGTGATTGTTGGGAAGGCCATGTTCTTTAGAAAACACGGACAGGAACTGTTATGTATATATTTGCATTTTGCCTGAAGCCACAGCCATTCAGGATGCACCGATGTAGGATGACTTGTGTTATTATTTCCAATATGATCTAGCTGTTTCTATATCATTTCTTGTCGCTGTATTGAATCATTTTCAGTGGTCTGAATGATGTTTTTTTATTGCAGTTGCTTTCACTCTGTACATTCATTAGAATAGTTAAATCTGGGTGTCTTTGCTCTCTGGTATCTTTGTTAGCTTCCTGAAGTTGAATAATTTTGAAGTTACCTTATGTTATACTGTGATAAATTGTCAGTATTTGGGATTCTGGCGAGCAAACGAAGTTTTTGTGAATAATTGCTGTGCTCGGTTCTCATTTTGAATAATAATTGTTGTGCGTTTTTTTTTTTTTTTACACGATGGAAAGGGGCCAAAGCCCTATCAATTGATTGCTAGCAGCATGATGCTGGAATGAGGTTACAGAGTTCAAACTTAAGATCATATGTAGCCTCTTTTAAAGGGCAGCTGTTTGGATGCCTGCAGTTTATGTAAGAGACTACTAATCCTGATTGAGGAGATACATGGCGACTGAAAGCTTGTTTGGCTAGATAGTGAGCAACATTGATGTTCCAATTTATCATCAGTATCTGAATATGGGTAAACTGTTGAAGTCTGATTCTCCAGTCCTGTGAAATATATGGGTTATCAGCTGAAAGCAGCTGACTGATAAGGACCTTGTTGTCGGTGAAGCTCGTCATCTGATTCATCCGAAGATGCTGTGATGCTTGCAGCAAGGTAGAGCGCAGCTGCCTCTGCCATTAGCACCGATGTGCAGACAAACCTGTGCCATAAAAGGAAATGTTGCTGACTTGCAAGTCAATAATGTATATTCCAAGGCCAGCCTTCTTTGGAGACTGAGATGTGTCACCAGGCAGGAGGAATGGACGCATCTGTAAAACATAAAATGGTACTGTATGAGGAATTCTGAGAGCTCGTGGTCTGTGAGAAGATCAGAACAGGTAATTGTGTGTCCTTCGTCAATCTGCTGATTAATGTTTACAAATTGGTGAATCTCCTATCTTTGATTATGAACCTGCATTTGGTAAAAACTTGAAATAATATAATTATTAGCTCGAGTAGAAACTGTTGCTGTGTCTGTATGTGTAGAGTTTTGCTTGAAGATCTCCCTCCTGTCCTTTTTTTGGGAGATTTTGCAGCTTTCCCCAGTAGCTAAAGCTCTTTGATTAATCTCTAAATAAAAGTTTTAATAACAGGAGAAATGATTGAACTCTTCCAGACCTTTTTCAAAATGGACATGCGATCTGTTGGCAGTGAAACCTGCATGCTGTTATTAAGAAAGTTGAAGGCATCTTTAGCACGGAGTCCAGATAACAGTATCTTCATTAGGAGAAGGGACATGCAAAATATTTTGAATAGCAGTGGCCATATGAGTATAAAAATCAGATTAATGAACACAGTGTTCCAAGGTGCAGAATTGGGAATCCATAGATCAGACATGTTGCTAGGCAATTTTCCACGGAGGACACCAAGGAGTAGACCAAATGCTAGAGTTACCTTTCCGAATTGGAAAAACTTGGGTGCGCCCTGGGTTCACGCATACCCAGGTGCGACCCCGCCTGGATGGATGCCGCGTGGAGGCACCCTGCATCAGACGGCCGCTGGACGGCTGGAGTCGAGAGCGTTTTTTAACTTCCCGTCGGCTCGACATCGTTGGATTCACGGCTCGGCTTCACTTCCCATCAGCTCAGAACTCGTCAAAGTCATCTTCTCATCTCCTGCTTCCTCTCGGCCGGCTCGTTGTCATCTTTGCTCAGCGCCACGGCGAGCCCCTGTTCCACGGGCTTCCTGAAGCGGCACTCGGACCAACGGTCGTTGGCCTCGAATGAAGCTTCACGCCGGCATGGAGGTAGTACTGTCTGCCACCGTCGCCGCCTCGTCTTCCGACGACAGCGCGCCACCGCCCTCCGAGGACGTCACTTTTTCCTCCTCCTACTCGTCGGGGAGCAGCAGGAACCTCTGGCCTGGGAAGAGCGGCTCGAGCGGGCAGACGACGGCGCCGTGCGGGTTGCGGAACATTTCCGAGTGCGCGAGGCACAGCCCCGGCGGGTGGTTCCGGATGACGGTGCACGCCGGGACCACGCCCAGCGCCCAGGCACACCGTACACCTCCACCACCGCCTCCGTCACCAACGACGAGCTGCTCAGCTCCATGGACACGCTAACGCTGCTTCTTCCGCGGGGCCTGCGGCGGCAACTGTGGCTTCTTCATCTTGGGCAATGCTGATGGCAGTCCGGACCGCGCACGAGGGGAGTGCAATTGGGCCGGGAATCCGGGAGATGATTCGATGTCGCGAGGGGAGTGCGGATGATGGCGGCGCTAGGTACGGGAGATGATTCGACGCGGAGCCGAGCCGTGAGAACGGGAAAACAATGAGCCGGGGAGGGAGAAAAGCTAGATCGCGATGTGGGACGTCTGATCGGGAGCTGGGACAGGTGGCGTCCATCTAGTGGGGGGTCGCACCTGGGTGCGTGTGAACCCAGGGCGCACCCAAGTTTTTTTTCCTCTGAATTGTTGTGCGCTGCGTTAAGTGGTAGCGACGTTTCCGTTGGACGACGGCCGCGCCCAGTGACTTCGAGAATCTCCGGATCTACCGGGCCTAATCCTTCGAGGAGGTCGCTCATAGGGTAGGGTTTGACGCGACGCCATTGTTCAAAGGGGTGAGTGCGTCGTGTTGTGGCGTTTGCGTTGTACTGTGTAATTCTAAAAAAAAATGTTGTGCGTTGTTCTCGTGGTGCGTTGGCGTGTGTTGTTCTTGTGTGGTTGGCACTATTCTGTTGAAAATCCTAGAGTACCAAACGTACGGTGTGTTGGCTATTTTGTTGAAAATCCTTTGGTAATCCAACGAATGGTGTGTTGGCTCTAATTTAGCGTTTTGCTGAATCTTGGTTCAAATACTTTAAGATGTGTTTACTGGAGTCTGTAGATGCCGATTCTTTGTCACCCTAAAGGCAAGGGCTGGGTATGCCGTGGCGCCACGACTAAATCAATTTTTTTTTTCTGTTTGAGTGGCTGAAGTCATAAACCGTTGGAAAAACTCCAGTTTATCTCCCCAATTTCCGTGAAAGTCCTTTTCCTCCCTAAACCCAAAACCTAGTAAAACACCTCCTTAACTTTGAAACCGTTCATATTACCTCCTTGTCCCTGTTATAAGCGGGTTTCTAGGCGATTTGTCTTTTTGTCTTTTTTATTTACCAGCAAATTTGCCGTAAAAAAAAAAAAAAAGTTTGACTTATTAGCTTCAGCTTGTCGTATAGCTAACGGTCACCGCTACAAGTAAGTCATTTGAGCCGCCCTACAGTGGCGCTCAAGCATCCCGGGTGAGTAGACATGCACCATGGATCTCACATCTCCTCTTGCGGATGATTGTCTTATCTTTACTCAAGCTTCAAGAAAGGTGCGGATCGAATTGCGAAGATCCTTGAGGACTACAGTCGGGGTCTAGTCAATTAGTTAACAAAAGCAAATCGACCATTTTTTTCAAATCCGAACTGTGATGATGCTTGTAAAGAAACAGTGCATGAGGGCCTCCGCATTTTCACGAAGCTCTGGGAGAAGTATCCGGGCTAGCCAATGTCGCCCCGAGAGAGGGTCACCCGGTGCCTTCTTTTTTTTTTTTTTTTTTTTTTTTTTTTTGAGTATGACACAAATAACGCAGACACTCACAACACGCACGCACACTCACCCCTACGGGTACGAGGCTTGATGGGGGCCTAGGCCGAGAAAAATATGAGTCAGCAGCTCGAGGTGCTTCAAAGCCAATGCTCACCGGTGCCAACATACCCGATGTCGTGCTTCAAACCTGCCACCGGCGGTTTGTCGGTTAACCTCGGCAGCCTCAAATTATTGGTGGGGAAGTGGCTTTGATAGCCATAGGCTCCACCGGATTCGATGGGAAAAACTTACTAGATCAAAAGATGAAGGAGGTATGGGGTTTCGAGACTTTACTTTGTTCAATCAAGCTATCTTTGCCGAAAGCAAGGGTGGCGTTTGATCAAGCGCCGAGTCGCTGTGTGCTCGGGTGTTGAAAGGAAAATATTACCCTCACTCGATTTTCTTTCAAAGAACCAAAAAACGGCGTAGCTCGGGCAACTTGGAAGGCCATTCTCCATGGCCGTGATGTCTTGGCGCGTGGTCCGATAAAAACGCGTGGGGCCTAGTGACATTGATGTGTGGCATGATAACTAGATTCCAGGACTCCTATCTCTCAAACCGGTGTTTCGCAGCACCAACAAAGAATGGTGGATAGGGTCCATGACCTATTTCTATCGGGCACTAGAGTCCGGGATGAGAGAGTGGTCGCAATCCTTCTTGGCCCTTGAAGCTAATGAAATTCTCAAGATCAAGGCTAGTGCTCGGGTTACTGAGGATATTCTTGCATGGGGTCTCAAAAGCATGGCTTCTACCCAATCCGTTCGCATACAAACTCCTCAGCGCAGAACAACACGAAACTGAAATGGCTGGATTCGAACGAGTCCTTAGCGTCCCGGGGTTCGGCGCCATGGGCGGCTCTCTTGAAATTGGAGGTGCCGCCAAAAGTATGAGTATTCCGGTGGAGGGTTCTTCATAATGCGCTTTCATCAAGGGCGGAGCTAAAGAGGAGGCAAGTGGAGCGGGAAAGCCATTGTGAGGTTTGTGGTGATCCCGCGGAAACTCTATTCCACGTCTTCTTCGAATGCCCTATGGCGAAGAGGTGTTGGGAGGCGGTGAAATGCTTGAAGGGTGTCAGTGTTCCTAAGTTACACCCATGCTCGTGGGCTTCGGATGTCCCGAAAACGTCGGCCTGTTTTCCCGCTATGGCGTCGTTGATTGTGAGTGGAGTTCTGGGCGCTATGGACTGACCGAATGGTCATCGCCATGGGAGGAAAGTTTGGGAGCCGGTGTTTGCGGCAAGATACATCTCCGATCTGCTGGATGCATTGGTGTCCCTGCGGCCAAAGCAAGAACTGAAGGTGATGCCAAGTCAAGTACGATGGGAGAGACCGGAGAGAGCTGGACGAAGGTAAACACCGATGCGGGTTTTGATCAAGAACCCGGCTCGGGGAGTACCGAGTGTGCATACGAAACCATGAGGGCACAGTGCGGGGGGCTGGGTGGCAAGGTGGATGGACAACGCCGACTCGCATTGACGGCTGAAGCGCTAGCAGCAAAAGAAGGATGGAGCTTGTTGTGGAACTTGGTGTTGACAAGGTGATTCTTGAAGTCGACCACAAAGCTTGGCGCGCCTCCTACAGATCCGACTCCATCCGCTCCTCCATCGGTAGTCTTTGCTTTGATATCATAGAGCTTAGTAAATGTTTTTCTGATTTTCGTGGTGGCTTGCGCGCGCAGAGATGCCAATAAGGTGGCATACACGCAATACAGAATCTCTACCACTACGCTTCATTTTTTCATTGATGTAATCCCGACCGCTAGTCGATCTAGCGAATCCGCAGATTGTATTCCTTCAAATTATGAATGAAAGCTCTATGATTCACTCAAAAAAAAAAAAAAAAAAGCATCCTGGCCTCATGATGCCTCGTTTTCTAGATTCGTACAAGGCCTCCGATCTCCTCGGGACGGACTGCCTCGGCTCACTATGCCTTGTTAAATGTTATATTGTAGTTGCTTTATTTTTTTAACAGAGCCGGCTCATGATATGAACGAACTGGGCTATTTATAGTAGTTTGTTTTTTTTTTAACGAGCAGGGAGCCAATCCGAGTCATGAGCCGTGCGGGTCCGGCAGAATGACGCAACGACGCCGGTTTCTAAATCATGCGGAGACGCAGGAACAACCACCTGTGGGATGTGGATGGAACGGGCAGGCGTCCAGCCGCGCATGCATGGTTGGCATCTAGGCGGATGGCGCAGCGCGAGCCGAGTGGCACGGCATGGCTGCCAGAGGCCGGCGGGAGGCAGCGGCCCGCCGCACGCCTCGCGTGGCGTGGCACGTACCAGCCCCCGCTCAGACCGCCTTGGAGTCCAAAAGTATAAGACGCGCACCGGCGGGGCGTGGCCATCTCGTCTTCAAGCAGCACGGACCGAGGCGAAGGGCAGGCCCGGCTCCGTCCCGTTCCATGAAGGCCTTTCCCGCGCGGGAGTAGGGCGCGCGAGTGAGCGCGAGCGGCCAACCGGGAGCGAAGCCAGCGGCCGGCGCTAGCTGCCCTGCCGCCTCTCCCCCTCGGGTCCGGCCGGCCGTCTGCCACCACCGCCGCACGACGCCGACACCGCTCAGTCCATATCCACCCATTAGCTAGCTAGCCGCAGCAGCAACATCGACCGACCGACTAATAAACAACCATGGCGTCCGGATCCATCTCCCCTCGAGGACGTCCGCAACGAGACCGTCGACCTCGTACGCGCGCCATGGATTACCTTTTACGCTTCATTCTTTTGCTATATGTGTTTTGCTCTGACCACCGCCGCCGCCACGCATGCACGCAGGAGACCGTCCCGGTGCAGGAGGTGTTCCAGCACCTGAAATGCAGCAAGCAGGGGCTCTCCACCGCGGAGGGCGAGAACCGGCTCAAGATCTTCGGGCCCAACAAGCTGGAGGAGAAGTCGGAGAGCAAGCTCCTCAAGTTCCTGGGCTTCATGTGGAACCCGCTCTCCTGGGTCATGGAGGCCGCCGCCATCATGGCCATCGTGCTCGCCAACGGCGGCGGCAAGCCGCCCGACTGGCAGGACTTCGTCGGCATCGTCGTCCTCCTCTTCATCAACTCCACCATCAGCTCCATCGAGGAGAACAACGCCGGCAACGCGGCGGCCGCGCTCATGGCGGGCCTCGCGCCCAAGACCAAGCTGCTCAGGGACGGCAAGTGGAAGGAGGAGGACGCGTCCATCCTCGTGCCCGGTGACATCATCAGCATCAAGCTCGGCGACATCATCCCCGCCGACGCCAGGCTGCTGGAGGGCGACCCGCTCAAGGTCGACCAGGCGGCGCTCACGGGGGAGAGTCGCTGCCGGTCAACAAGCACTCGGGCCAGGGCGTCTTCTCGGGCTCCACCGTCAAGCAGGGGAGATCGAGGCCGTCGTCATCGCCACCGGCGTGCACACCTTCTTCGGCAAGGCGGCGCACCTGGTGGACAGCACCAACAACGTCGGCCACTTCCAGCTCGTGCTCACGGCCATCGGCAACTTCTGCATCATCTCCATCGCCGTCGGGATGGTCATCGAGATCATCGTCATGTACCCGATCCAGCACCGCGCCTACCGCGACGGTATCGACAACCTCCTCGTCCTGCTCATTGGCGGCATCCCCATCGCCATGCCCACCGTGCTGTCCGTCACCATGGCCATCGGCTCCCACCGCCTGTCCCAGCAGGGCGCCATCACCAAGCGCATGACCGCCATCGAGGAGATGGCCGGCATGGACGTGCTGTGCAGCGACAAGACCGGCACGCTCACCCTCAACAAGCTCACCGTCGACAAGACCCTCATCGAGGTGTGCGGCAAGGGCGTCGACAAGGACATGGTGCTCCTCTACGCCGCCAGGGCGTCCCGCGTCGAGAACCAGGACGCCATCGACACCTGCATCGTCGGCATGCTCGCCGACCCCAAGGAGGCCCGCGCCGGCATCAAGGAGGTCCACTTCCTCCCCTTCAACCCCGTGGAGAAGCGCACGGCCATCACCTACATCGACGGCAACGGCGACTGGCACAGGGTCAGCAAGGGCGCGCCCGAGCAGATCATCGAGCTGTGCAACATGAGCAAGGACGCCGAGAAGAAGATCCACGCCCTCATCGACGGCTACGCCGACCGCGGCCTCCGGTCGCTGGGCGTGTCGTACCAGCAGGTGCCCGAGAAGAGCAAGGAGAGCGCCGGCGAGCCGTGGCAGTTCATCGGCCTCCTGCCGCTGTTCGACCCGCCGCGGCACGACAGCGCGGAGACCATCCGGCGCGCGCTCCACCTGGGCGTGAACGTGAAGATGATCACCGGCGACCAGCTGGCCATCGGCAAGGAGACGGCGCGGCGCCTGGGCATGGGCAGCAACATGTACCCGTCCACGACCCTGCTGGGCGACAACAAGACCGGCGAGATGGGCGGCCTGAACATCGACGAGCTGATCGAGAAGGCGGACGGGTTCGCGGGGGTGTTCCCGGAGCATAAGTACGAGATCGTGAAGCGGCTGCAGGACCGGAAGCACATCTGCGGCATGACCGGCGACGGCGTGAACGACGCGCCGGCGCTGAAGAAGGCGGACATCGGCATCGCGGTGGACGACGCGACGGACGCGGCCCGGAGCGCGTCGGACATCGTGCTGACGGAGCCCGGGCTGAGCGTGATCGTGAGCGCCGTGCTCACCAGCCGCGCCATCTTCCAGCGCATGAAGAACTACACCATCTACGCCGTGTCCATCACCATCCGCATCGTGCTGGGCTTCCTCCTCGTCGCGCTCGTCTGGAAGTTCGACTTCGCGCCCTTCATGGTGCTCATCATCGCCATCCTCAACGACGGCACCATCATGACCATCTCCAAGGACCGCGTGAAGCCGTCGCCGACGCCCGACTCGTGGAAGCTCAAGGAGATCTTCGCCACGGGCATCGTGCTCGGCACCTACATGGCGCTCGCCTCGGCGCTCTTCTTCTACCTCGCGCACGACACCGACTTCTTCACCAATACCTTCGGGGTGCGGTCCATCAAGGAGAACGACAAGGAGCTCATGGCGGCGCTGTACCTGCAAGTGAGCATCGTCAGCCAGGCGCTCATCTTCGTGACCCGGTCCCGGAGCTGGTCCTTCGTGGAGCGGCCGGGCGCGCTGCTGGTGATCGCCTTCATGGCCGCGCAGCTGGTGGCGACGTGCATCGCCGTGTACGCCGACTGGGAGTTCTGCAAGATGCAGGGCATCGGCTGCGGCTGGGGCTGGGGCGGCGCCATCTGGGCCTTCAGCGTCGTCACCTACTTCCCGCTGGACGTGCTCAAGTTCGCCATCCGCTACGCGCTCTCCGGCAAGGCCTGGAACAACATCAACAACAAGACGGCCTTCACCAACCGCACCGACTACGGCCGGGGCGAGCGGGAGGCGCAGTGGGCCACAGCGCAGAGGACGCTGCACGGCCTCAACCAGGCCACCGCCACCTCCGACCTCTTCGGCGGCGAGCAGCAAGGCTACCGCGAGCTGTCGGAGCTCGCCGACCAGGCCGCCAAGCGCGCCGAGGTGGCCAGGCTCAGGGAGCTGCACACGCTCAAGGGCCACGTCGAGTCCGTCGTCAAGCTCAAGGGCCTCGACATTGACACCATCAATCAGAGCTACACAGTGTAAACTCAACTCAGGTTATTTTTGGCATAGACACACACACATACATATATATTTGTAAAGATTCGTTCGTATTTTCTTTCATTTACACCGGGAAGATTTCTGACTGTCCTCCTCCCTCCTTGTAAGTTGCTCCTGTAAAACTCTTCCTGAATTCATGGCGTGTCGTTGTAGCAATCACCACTCCCTCCCTGTGAATGCCCACAGCGTGTCTTGGTGAAAGCATGTATCATTATTATTTCAACTAAGCTCCACACATTGTCTGCCCCAAGTCCAACTCCTGGTGATGCAGAGAACAAATTTCGCATTTCAGAATTGATTGACGAGTTACACAGCACAATGCAGGTTCAGAACCTTTGGTTACTTCAAAAACAAAGCCTACATGCTCACACTACATGGTTTAGGATCACAGGAAGCAAAAGAGTGCCGTGGTACAGCTACACAGCTTCATTTCCACGAAACAAGTTGCATCCATTTGTATGCAGATTACAGCGGTCATGTCAGAGATCAACTAAGGCGTGCCTCAGCCTCCGGACAGAGGTGCAGTTTCAGTGAAGGTATGCACACGTCTGAAGAGAGAACGCCTTCCGGTCCACCTCAAGCCTTTCGGACAATCACGTGGCGCTCTCGCTTGTACTCAACCTCGTCTCTTTGATGCATGATCAGAAGGGCTCTTCTGACCTGAAATCAGTGTCAAGATATTATTAGAAAAATGAATGGTTCTAACTTAAAAAACAATTAATTGTTTCAGGTATAAGATATGATAGGTGCCTACAATGGATTCATTCATTCCCATCCTATTTAGTTCATCAATCAGCCGTCGCTCAGATATGTGGCTTCCAATGCCCATTCTTCTCTTTATTTGTGCTTCCGCTTGCTGCCAGGACAAAATGCAAGAGATTGAGAAAAATGAAAGGTTCAAGAGCTGAATTTTGTACTCTGGGCTGCAAAGGCTAACCTTGATTTCATTTGCAATCTCCGGTGACAGGTTCAAGTGCTCGTTGATTCCAGATCTTGCAGCATCAACGGTGGAAACATTGAATAGTCTGAATGCCTCTTCAACATGCTCTGGAGTAGCCACACTTGTCCTAAGAGTCATTCAAACATCAGCGATGAATGCAATGAAACAATGAAATTTACAAAACCACATATAACCAAAGAACATGAGGCAGAATATATGCAGCATTTGATCAATGTCATTAAAACATATAGCATGTTAGTACTTACAATCTCATCTTTGCAAGAGATTCACTCAAACGTATGATGGCTTCAAGCTGCCTCACAGTAATGGGTATCGCTGCTGCCCTCCCTGTCTCATGAGCTTGCTGCCTCATTTTCTGCACAATGAATTTTAAGTAAATACAGATGAATGAAGAATCCTAAACTGGCTAATTGTGTGAAAATATCCAGCGCATACCTGTCTAATCTCGATATATTTGTTCTGCAGCATCTCAGCTGCTTTTTCAGAAAGCCGTGGTCTGCATGTGGCACGGCAGTACTCAATGTACCTATGCATAAATAAAAGGTTATGCATTAGACAACAATAAAATAAAGTCAAATTTATAGAAACGCAAGACGCAGGTCACACCTTTTCAGCCAATTCTCTCCATCACTTGCCTCTGTGCCTGTGGATGAAGCTGCAGCACCACTGGCATGCACCTTGATAATGTGGCTTGCTATTCGCTGTATTTTGAAGTTGCGCTTTAGTCTCAGCCGCTAGAATAGAAAAGCTGTAGAAAGGATTTTGCTTCATACCTTATCTTGATCGTACATTCTGATATCTTTGACAATAAAGATTAGATCAAATCTAGAAAGAATGGTCGTCTGCAGATCAATATTATCTTGTGCAGTCTGATGAGAAAAAATATGTCAAATTAATTGTCTTGCATGTATCGCTAGAACAGTTTATGCTTAACGAGTCAATAAAAACATGTTTACCAACCTTAAGATCATCATAGCGTCCTGCAATTGGATTGGCAGCTGCAAGAACTGAAGTCCTTGAATTGAGTACTGTTGTAATGCCAGCTTTAGCAATAGATATTGTCTGCTGCTCCATGGCCTCATGAATTGCAACTCTGGAATTGCAAGAAAATGGAGCCGGGTTAATGTGCTTTCAAGAGCCTCATGAATTGCAACTCATGAATTCAAACACATAAATTGATGTATACCTGTCTTCAGGTCTCATCTTGTCAAATTCATCGATACAGACTACTCCACCATCAGCCAATACCATGGCTCCTCCTTCCAAATAAAACTCACGCTGTAAAAAGAAATGTTTACAGCCTATGATAACCGAACTTTAGTAAACAACAAACAATTCAGTGAAATAAACTTACCGAGCTACCATCCCGAGTAACAGATGCTGTAAGACCAGCAGCGGATGATCCTTTGCCAGATGTATAGACTGCAATAGGTGCAGTCTTCTCTACAAATTTGAGGAACTGTTGAAAGGCACATTAGTGTCACTTTATCAGAGACCTTTGATTTTAAATAGCCAAAAAAGAATTGATGTAGAATAGTGTCGAATTACTCAAACCGAATTACAGTACAATTCACATCAATATCACAAGTTGTGACAGATGAGTCTTATTGCCACACTATTTTCCATCAAAATAAATGCTATGACAATACCAAACAATACTTGCCTGTGATTTTGCTGTGGATGGATCACCAAGGAGCAAGACATGAATATCCCCTCTCAAACGTACACCATCAGGTAGCCTCTGCAGAATTGTTTGAAGCACAGCATGGGGACACAATTAGGACAAATGGAATGTCATTTTTTTTATGAACACATATCAGCTTCTTTATAAGAATGCATACCTTCTTAGATCCCCCAAATAACAAGCATGCAATAGCTTTCTTGACATCCGAATGACCATAAATTGAAGGACCAATCATTGAGCAGAGCTTGGCATATGCATCAGGTCTCTGTGCAAATTCTTTGAATTCCATTTCCTAAAAGCCAGCAAGAGAAAAATCAGCCTTACAGATAAATGTATCTCCCTTATCAATGTAAACCTTGAAAAAGAAATCACCTCATCGAGAGTGAAGTTTGAGGGACCATTTGAGTTATTGTCTCGAGATTGCTCCAAACCCACAACTCTAATGTAAGGCTGTTTAACACCAACAGCGCCCTTCTGGCTGCAAAATGGTCTCAGTGGCATTATTAATCATGTACTTACCCAAGTTCAGATTAAACGAAAAGCTTTAGATTCGTCCTACATTGCAGATGCTTGGTATACGCTATAGATGCCAACAACAGTTAATCTAGTCCCTGGAACAATAGTCTGAACTAGGTGCCTGTCTACAGAAAGCAGCACATTCCTTGGAAGCTCACCAGTTGGAACATCCTGGACAAAAGGGTACCATTATCAGTCAGTCATTTTACAACAAGACACGAGCAAAACCCTGAAATGTATGATTGCTTTGACTCAGCAACTTGCATCAAGGATGAATAGCGACTAACCTCAGGATTCTCCTGCAGTTTGAGGGTCTGAAGATCCACATACTTACTCTTATCCGGGACGGCAATCCAAGGGTCCAGGGGCATGGCTCTTCTCCAGGCTAAGGGTAAGAAATATACATAACTGTCAGAAAATAGCCATTTAACGATAAGGATGATAGACTCGCAACAAGTCTGTTCAGATATTCTTTCCTGTTATGTGAAGATTAATTTGGGCTAGGCTTTGGATGTTCTTTTTTTCCAGAACAGCCAGAGCCTAATTTCATTACTTGTAACGAAATTACACAGTTGCATCACTTCCCAAACAATAAAAAGATAAAACTACTAACAGTATATGACGCCAAAGAATCAGATCACAGAAGGACCTAATTCAACGACGAAGCCCCCATATCTAGGAACGCTAAGATCAACGAAACAAAAAAAATCTTCAGGGTCTTGGCTTTGGATCTTATTTGTAGCCGTGATTTCAGATAATCTTCATCAAAGTTTTTCTATTGGACCTACAAGCTTGGGTTTCAAGTCAGAGGAATAGTTAAAAATGTTTCCCTTTTTTTTGAGTGTGGTCACTATGCTGCTAACAGTTCAGTAGATTGCTGAGGAATGTACCTGAGGAACATGGTCACACGAACGTGGAACAATAGCCCCACCGAGGCCTGGCCTGCAAGGCACCGTCTTCACACTCCGGCAATTCTTGCAGATAAGAGTTACATGAGTGGCCTTGGCTTTTACTCTCGATGCAGCAATTGCGATTCCCGCAATCTTAACCAGCTTCGACATGTAATCCGCCTGACATTTCAAACAGCAATACCGAAATGAATTCTCTAGAATACATTCAACACCGAAATCCCTTTTACAATCGTTTCACTACTGACCCCAACAGATCTCATGGACAGGCAGTTCTCCTTGGAGGAGAGGAAGATCTGGACGTCTCCCGTGACGGGCTCCTCCATCTCCCCGGTCTCGCCGGCGACTTTCGATCGGAGGCTCACGAGAAGCTCGGCCGCAGCCGTCTCAAACTACACAGACCCATGTGTGAAAGTCAAAAGTCCTCAGTCCCACACAGATAAAGAAAATTCAGAGAAACCAACGCACCAGCGGGAGATAGTCGGCCGGCGACTTGCGGATCTTGTCAGAAAGCTCGGCATCGAAGGCGTCGAGGTCCTCGATAGCGACGGTGACATGGTCGCGGTTGTGTACTAGGCTCTCACTGAAGCAAATGAACACATGAGTCAGCTCTGTTTCGCATTGGACGCATCAAATCTAAGGAGATGAGGCGGGGATTGGGAGAGTGATGGGGGGCGTACCGGTAGGGGAAGTCGCCGGTGGGGCCGGTGAAGGTGCGTAGGAACTCCTTGAACTTGCGGAGGGCGGAGTGGCGGCTGAGGTCGGCGTTTGGGCCGCCGCCGGGGCCGTCGTGGGGGTACTGCGCCTGTTCGCTGTAGAACACGGCGCCCTCGTCCCAGCCCGACATCGCTGCGGCGGAGGCGAGAGAGATGTGGGTGCGTCGGCGTGGGCGTGGACTGGGATGACGGCGATTGGAGTATTGGAGGAGGTCGGATGTGGCGGGAAGGGGCTAATAGAGCGGGGATTTGGCGGGAAAGCGGCGGAGCTTTTGGCGGGAGGAGTGGAGCTGCTCCTCGTTGCTGCGGGCGCTAGGGTTGGGCGGTTGGCGGAGGAAGGGGAGGCTTCGAAAGCAGGCCTCTTATTCCATGGGCTGGGCTGGGCTGGCTTTGAGATTGTAGGGCCACTATGGAAGTTGGAAGCTTCAACCTACTGCTATACTGTTATTATTACTTACTTCAATAATGATTTTATTGGAAGTATTAGCTAGAAGTACCTCTTCTCAAAAAAAAAAAAAAAAAAAAAAAAAAACTAGAAGTACCATGCCCAATTCCACAATAATGATTTTATTGGAACATACTCAATATTAGGAAGATTCGTTCCGAGTATGATTGGTCTATGTGTGCCATAGTAGCATGGTTGGTCTATGACGCATTAGTTATGTCGACAAATATTGTGGTGGGTGTTTTGTTCATTTCGGCTAACCCTTAAACGAACCGTACAAGTTGGATGACTAGATTGTTGATGATGCATAATAGTTCAATGGCAACACATCACTCATATGTCAAGTATTTCATTAAAAAATTAGACTAATTCTGAAAATACCGTGACAAAAGTATTTAAACCAGGAGATTGGTATAATTCAACAAGAAGACACCATCACCTTATGTTTTAGAAAAAATCTGTAAGCTCGGGTCCTCAATTGGGTCAAAATCGGTGGTCCAGGTTTAACGACACGCGCCCACGGTGCCACTAGGAAAAACCTGAAGGATTCGTCGGTTAAACCAACACGCAACATCATCCGGCCCCTCATCATCTCCCAGTTTGTGCCTTTCAAAAAAGAGAAAAAAAGAAAAAGAAGAAAAAAAAAAAACTCCCAGTTTGTGACGGAGACACCGAGGCCAGCGCCATCCACCCGCTCCGCGCCCGGCCGCCTCGCCCCGCCCCGCCCCCCCGTCCCATCCGCCTGGGCTTGCTTGATCTCCCCACAGCCGCAAGCGACGGGCGCCATATCCATCCACTCCTGATCTCTCCTTGCTTCTTCAGTGCAGTGCACCAGCAGCCGGCCGCTCGGCCCACGCCCGCCTCCGATCCGGAAATGGCTTCCTCATCCGCCTCCGTCGCCGCCGCCTTCGCCGTCTCCTCGCCGGCGGCCTCCGCCGTCGCCGCACGGACCAAGGCAGGGCCCGCGCCACCCCCGATCGTCATTCAGTTCCTCCTGCCCATTTGCGCTTGGTTTCAGTGGACCGGGGTCTGAAACGTTATTCTGTTCTGGTTTTGTTTGATGGACGCAGGTGCTTGGACGAGGAGTTAATCAGGGGAGAAGTAGAACTGGCTCCCGCGTCGGCATCACACGGAAGGTGACCACCTGCTGGCCTCGCTTCTCGCTAGCTGCTCGAGTTGGTTGATCGTCGTAGATCCTGCAGCTGGTTTCGTCACTTGCTTGGGACCTTGGGTGCTGTAGTGTTAGATGGCCCCATGGGTGTCGTCGATCATGCATGGTCTATGATTAGGAGTTCCTTGATTAGCAATTCAGGAATTGGTATTGTTAGTGATTTTCTGCAAATTCTGGCGTCTCTGTGATTTATTTACTATAGTGCTGGCACTCTAGTTTTATAGGACAATAGAGTCATATATCGCTTTTATTAGCTTTTTTTAAAGGTGTTTTATAGCTTTTGGCGATGGATATCCACGGGCCACTGGGCATCTGCTGGACAGGCACAAACCTCTTCCTAACCACTGATCTATCGGCTCTGTAGGACCACCGCCTTTGCATGGAGGACAACTTATGCTAATATCTTAGTGTTCCTGCATGCAGAAAAATAACTACTCAACACAGTTGCCAGAGCATAGGCAAATAAGACTTTAAATCAGGGTCCTCAGAGGAACCGAGGTCCTTCATTTCATACCCAAAAAATATTGTACCAAGTGTGCTGTAGGGTTATTGTAGGAGTAGTTATATACCAATACCTGTATTCTAGTGTGCTGATAGGTACACTCTAGAATTTCTTATGTTGAAGCTAAGACACATCACAACCAACAGGCTAGCTAGTTATGCAAGCATTTTTGTTGTTGTTGAGGATGATGTTTAGTGTATTGTGGGCCACCTTCATTTAATGTTTTTTCATGTTAGATGCTTTGGTGTTTCTTGGAATAATGGTGTAATTAATTTATAATTTAGGCTTTGAGTTATTACATTGTTTCTTTCTTAAATGCAGAACTTTGGCCGTGTCATGATGGCCCTTGCGGTGGATGTTTCTCGTTTCGAAGGAGTGCCTATGGCTCCCCCAGACCCAATTCTTGGGGTTTCAGAGGCTTTTAGAGCAGATAACAGTGACCTGAAGCTGAATCTTGGTGTTGGTGCCTATAGGACAGAGGAATTGCAGCCCTATGTGCTCAATGTAGTCAAGAAGGTGAGTCTAATCAGAAGCAGGATTTGCTTAATGGTCGAGCTTCCTGTTTTTCATGTTCTTTTCTGCATGTTATAGGCTGAAAAGCTTATGTTGGAGAAAGGAGACAACAAAGAGGTACAATGATGATCAGAATATTTCATTTCTCCCTAGTTTTTTGCTTTATATATACATGAATGAATGAAATCATTGATAATATGGTTTGCGCTGCAGTATCTTCCCATTGAAGGTTTAGCCGCATTTAACAAAAGCAACAGCAGAGCTATTGCTTGGAGCTGATAACCCCGCTATCAAGCAAGGATTGGTATGTGCTATGCAGCCCTTGCTGTTGGTATTGTACCTGTATATTGTATCATGCAATGCTGGTACCATGTATGCAATGCTGAAGACCTAAAATTTAGAATTTAGGTTGATCTTTTCTCTTGTGCTTGCGCGCCAAGGCATGCGTGGCGTCTACCATACTATTTTCTTCTTAATGCAAAGATGTGCAGGTCTCATGTGTATTCGATAAAAAAGAGGTGTTTCCAATGCTTCCTTTAGTAAACTTTACTTAACAACTGAATTCAAAAAAAAAAAAAAAAAAAAAAAAAAAAACCTTAACAACTCTTCTTTTGCAGGTTGCTACAATTCAGTCTCTCTCGGCACTGGATCACTGCGTCTTGCTGCAGCATTCATACAAAGATATTTCCCTGAAGCTAAAGTAATTATATCGTCGCCCACCTGGGGTAAGTATGTTGATGCAACTATTCTTCATGACTGTTATGGCAGGTGTAGCCGGCCCAGGGGCCATGCGGCACTGTAGCGCATGAACAGTGCCTGATCTGATTAGATTGGATTGATTTGGTTTGTTAGGAAAGGAATAAGATAGATTGATTCGGTTAGGATAATTACTTAGGAGTCAAGTCAATCATCTCTATAAAAGAGAGAGAGAACCCGGTATTGATTGTAAGGAAGCAAGGAGAACCTAGGAAGTACTCTACGGACGGAAGGGTTCTTCCTGCTACCCCAGTCAATTCATATCAATGACTTGAAGTACCTTCCCAAATCACAACTCATAAATCTTGGACTATCGTTGTTTTTTTGTGAAATGTGAAGTGTCTCAATGGCAGACTTCTAATTTGATTCATTCTACTTGGTAACAGGTAACCACAAGAATATCTTCAATGATGCTAGGGTACCTTGGTCTGAGTATCGGTATTATGACCCCAAGACTGTTGGGTTGGATTTTGAGGGAATGATAGCTGACATTGAGGTACCCGGATGTTCTCATTTATTCTACTATTGTTATTTTTGCTAGGTGTCTTCCATTTTATGAACTTTGTTGGGTCTAAGGAGTAATGCTTTAATAAACTAGTCCTGAATTCATCAAAAGATTTTTTTTGTTCTGAAAATGAACAATTCATGTTCAATTGATTATTTATCCCATTATCTATTCATTTCCTCTTTCCACAACAGGCTGCTCCTGAAGGATCTTTTGTTCTGCTACATGGTTGTGCTCACAACCCAACTGGAATAGACCCAACTCCTGAACAATGGGAAAAAATTGCAGATGCCATTCAAGAGAAAAAGCATATGCCCTTCTTTGATGTTGCATATCAGGTGAATTGTTTTTTGCTTGAATACCCTGTCTTCTATGTATGTATTGCAATATCTCTTCCACAGTTCCACTAACTGGTAGGTTTTCCTTTTAGGGTTTTGCCAGTGGAAGCCTTGATGAAGATGCATTTTCTGTCAGGCTTTTTGTGAAGCGTGGCATGGAAGTGTTTGTTGCACAATCTTACAGCAAGAACCTTGGCAAAGACTGGTCTTTCATTCTGAGGCAGATTGGCATGTTCTCCTACACTGGCTTGAACAAAGCACAGGTATCACTGCTTCCACTTGGATATCACACGCTAAATTAAGTTCCAATCATGGTTGTGCACTAATTGTCAAAACATACATATCATCTACAAAAAAAAAGAGCACCAATCCATAATTTCCATTCTTTGTCTGCAGAGTGATAACATGACGGATAAATGGCATGTTTACATGACCAAGGATGGGAGGATCTCATTAGCTGGGCTGTCCCTGGCTAAATGTGATTATCTTGCCGACGCTATCATCGATTCCTTCCATAACGTCAACTAGGTTGAGGTACAAATAATTGAGGGTCAACTAGGCTGGATTTTTGGGTCCTTCCAGCTATACATTTTTTTTTTCCTGTGTATTCCTTTTGGTGTAACTTTGATTAAATAAATTCTGTCAAAACTCATGTGCTTTTTTTACTTGCAAAATCAGTACGTGGCTACAGGATCGTAACACCTAAATAAAACAATATCATTGCCGATATCAATTGCCCCCCTGCGTTCATACTGTTTGCTCGATGGCCAACTGGCCGGTATGTGCTGATGAACTCTTATCTTGGAGATTTCAATAGCTCTTTTTGTTTGGTTAAAGCCGGCAGGAGCTGGAGATATGATTCCAGGCCCTGGCCTAGCTTGCTCATTGCTGGATGCTGTAGCACGCTGTAGAGGAGGAGGATATCCTTCAGGTGGTAGTATTCGCGACAGCCTCACATGGAGCTAGTGATTGGAAACTGATTGAGACTCTCAAGATTCCTCTTTATCTCTGAAGTTGCCATTCTACCGAACTGATTGGCAGTTGTCCCCCCACTTTTTTCCACCCCTTTCTTGCCAATTGCCATGGTCTCAGGGTCAATTTCGTTCGTTCGACAGACGCAAGGTTCCATTCAGTCCCGTAGATAAGGAGCAGCAAATGATCCATCGCCGCCGTTTGCCGGAGCGGTTGGCTCCACGGCGTCCACCGCCGTGCCATGACCGCAGCGGCCAGCAGCTGTGGCCTGTTCTCGCTGCGTAGCTGTGCAGTACAGCCAGGCTCCAAGCGATAGTACAATACGCGGGTCAGGTCGGCACCTCGCCGAGTGGTGTCCATTTCTCACGCGTCTTGTTCACCCTGACGGCCCGAGCCGGGCGCCGGGCCGGGGGCTGCAAGTGGGTGGTGGAGGTGCATGCGGTGCACGTGAGCGATGAGGCGGACGCTCCCATGTCGGCATCACCTTTCATCCTCTCGCTGTCTGTTCTCTGTCCCCACCCACAGCATGCCATGGGCCCACGTCCTTACGTGTCCCCAGTTTTTCTTTAGCCGCTACTGTACGTCCCACCTCGCGCACCTTACCTTTACCTCCCCACTCGCTCGCATGACATGTGGGCCGCAGGGAGAAGTGGCGGGCCCGCAGCAGTAGCAAGGCTTGGATGCCAAAGGTGAGGAAAGGTATTGGGTGCCGTGTTTTCTCTCTCCTAGGAGGGGACCCCACGCAGCATAATGACAAAGGGTAAATTATTTTTGAATTATAAGTATAACCAGGAGGACCATGGATGATAGTGAGATCACAAATCCTAAATCACACCATTTTTTATTCCAATGATGACGCGTCCAAATGATACAAAAATCCTTGGAGTACTGTGTATCCTTGAGTATTTATGTATTTGAATTAATTTATTTTATGCCAACTACACTTGAACATGCCGAGCATGAATTATGGAGGTGGGCAGGTTATTAGACTACTTAATAAATTATGGTGGGTGGGGATTAGTAAATGCGGACGCGCCGGGGCCGCGGGCTGGGCCGTGCGCGGCTGCTGGGAAACCGCCTTGCAGGCCGCCGCTGGAAACACACCACAGCTGTCGCTTGGCCCACCACCTCCTCCACTTACGCGGCTCCCACGGCAACTACCGGTGCCTGCTGTCCTCTTTTCTATTTCTTTATTTTCTTTTTTGTTGCTGCTTTGTTTTCTTTTGCCAGGATTATGCTGCTGCTTTGGCGGTTTTTTTTTTGCCCGGGGTCATTATTTGGTTCATAGGAAACTTTGGCGCAAAGGTTACCGACGAATTACAATACTGCCACGAGTATAGGTTTTGGTCGATATTAGTACAATCATAGGTAGCTAAGATAAAAAAACAATGAAATAGCAAAAACATGTTGCAACTTGCAATCATTACGTGATTGGTTCACTTTAATCCTGTTTATATTTTCTCTATGTTTTATTTTGCAGTTGTTTCTCAAAAAGTCAATTAGTGTTCAATTTTTTAACCAATACATGGAAAACTTACTCTCTTTTTTTGAACCGAGGTATTCACCCCATTTCCATTGCAAAACGGAAATACCAAGAGTTTGAGATACACAAAGAACAGACAGACATAACTAACCCAAACAGACATCACCTAGCCAATAGGGCATGAAGCCAATACCGGCACCTAGGTAACCATTATTACAACCAGATTGAGAACTTAACCAGGCAACAGAAGATTGAAACTAGCAGTGCAAAAGACAAGCAACCAAAACCATAAAGACTACGCTTCATCATGTCATCTGAGGAGTTTAACATGGAAAACTTACTAATATTATATATATGTAATTAGTACAACGTATCCATTGTACAATAAACTTATACTTACAAAGATGTAATGTAATCCTAATAGCTAAATTCGAATTGTTCGCTTCACGAGAAACAACTATCTCATTCCATGATGCATGCCAGAGCCTGAAATTCAGGGGAACAACGAGGGGTAAGATCGTAAACTCGTGCACACCAAAATAATCGAGAGCCCCTGCGCCCGACCCCATGCCGATCACACCGATGAGTCACACACGGCCGCGCGCGGGCCCCGCTCAACAAAGGCGGGCGGTGCCAGACACCGGGCCCACCGCGAACGCGTCGGTCACGGCATCCCTTCGCATCCGACGGCTCTCCCCTCCCCGCCACGCACACCCAAAAAGATCTCCCTCCCACGTCGTCGCATCCCCTCCCCACCACCACCCAGCCAAATAAAAAAATAAAATCCTTTTCCTTTTTTCATTATCGAATAAATAAAATAAATAAATAGAAATTCTGGCCAAGCACGCAACGCAACCCTCTCCGGCCCATATAACCGGCACCACCACGACCCGTTCGTCTCGTCTCTCGTTTGCTTTCCCCACCTCTCCCCTTCCGCCTTCGTTCCCCTCCGCTTAGGGTTAGCCAGGCAGCATCCAGCACCCTCTCCTCGCGAATCTTCCCATAGAGACGCTGACCCGGCGGCCATGGCCACGGCGGTTCTCAGATCCCACGACGCGCTCAACAACCGCATGCATCTCGACGCGTACACCCCCCCCGGCCAAGCCGCGCCGGCGTCGGAGCCCCCAAGCCTTCGTCGGCCGCGTCCTCGCCGCCCACCAGGGCCGCGGCGCCCATAGCCTCGCCGTCCAAGCCTGCTGCGGCGGTCCAGAAGACCGCGACGCCCGCTAAGGCGGGGCCCGCGGCGCCTGGCCGCCGCTCGCCGCCGGCCAGGCCGGCTGCTGCTTCGTCAAGGAAGCAGACGTCACCCACCAAGGAGAAGCCCAAGCAGCGGCTTGTCATGGAGGAGGTCCGGATCCTCAAGCGCGGCGAGGAGCCGCCCGCTCCAGTCCCGTCGCCGGTCGTAGCAGCGCCTCCCCGTGGCGCTGGCGGTTGACCAGCGCGCCCTCCGATCCACTAGCCGGATCGGGCCTCAGGCGCCAGCCGTGGTGCCGACGAAGAAGATGGTGTCGGCCCCCCCGCCGCCGCGCCAGCAAACGCGGCCGTGTACGCGGGCCCGGCGTTTTCTGCCGCGGCGCCCGAGCCGAGCTCACTCCCTATGCCCGCCTTCTTCCTCCGGCGCGCGAGTCTGAGGCTACCCGGGGCCTCCGGTGCCTCCTCCGCATCGGCGAGCTGGCCTGACACGGCTGCTGACGTCTCTTCAACCAGCCTCTGTCGTCTACTCCGTTCATTCACCCTTCGGCTTCGGCTTCGGCTTCGTCTCTTCTCTTCCTCATCTTCTCCGGTGGTTCCTTGATCTATGGATGGTTGGCGCCTGATGGGCGGTTGTTGGATCCGATGGCTTCTCCGGATCGGATCAGATCACATCTCCCGGTAACCGTTCCGATCAACCTCTTCCGGTATTTTTTCAGAGGAAAGGTTGGCCAACGGGCTTCCGGTGGTTGGATTTGGTGGACTTCGGTTAGGTTCACGTATCACTTGCAGTTGGGTTCTTCAATGGAAAGCTGATGTCTTTAGGTTAGAAGAAGAAGAATAACTAAGAGTAAGAAGGAAGGATGGCTGGTAGATTGGGTAGCTAGCTGTTGGCTGCTTGGTTCTACACTAGCTTGGAGCTTTGGTTCTAGTTGTAGTGGTGGTGGTGGTGGTGTTTGGTTCAGTAGTTGGGATTAAATTAGAGTCTGAGATAGTTGTTTGGTTTATGTGATCCTTGTTAAGGTAGACGACCTGATTATGATTCAGGGTAGTTTTATTCATCGTTGCAATAATCTAAGGTTTGGTGTGCGTTTGATCTGTGTGAATTTTGTGTTAGGTGAGTCATGAACTAAGTTATATGTATGAAGTATGATGTTTAGTAGGTCAAGTGAAGTTCTTCTCTTATATATGTAAGATAAGATGTGAAGTTTGTATCTATCAGCTTAGCTGTGATATATATATATATATGAATATGAGTGGTAAATTTATAGGTATGAAACATCTGTGTTGGTGCCTCTGATCAGGAATGGTTAACATCTCTATCTGTATATCTGCCTCTCTTGCTTGAAGCTGGAGGAGATGTCTTCCGTCTATAGTACTGTTTTTAGGCTTTCAGCTGGACTTTGCTTGGATTGAAGTTAAACCATCAAGTTTACTGTTTTTTTAGACTTTGAGCTAACACCAGACTTTGCGTGGATTGAACTTGAATCGGCGAGCTTTGTGACGCACGCGGTAATCGCTGTGCCAAAGTGCACGCAACAGTCTTAGATGAGTTTTTTATATATCTCAGATCAGAAAAAACATACTACACCTTACTTTGTTTGATAACGGCAACTCTGCACGTTCTGATGTTCAATCAAGCATTTCTTCTCTGAACTTTGGAAGTTCGAGGCCAAGAACCGTACTGGAAATGGCACGAACACATACAGCTTCGCCGCCGGTTCGGCCTTTGCGTGCAGGTTGAAGTATTCTTCTTTGGAGCAGTTGAACGTGCGTACTCCAGGAGCTTCCTTCCTTTGCATTACTCTGACCTGCCGATTGTTGACCGCTTGAAGCTTTCGCCGGCTGGCCGTGCTCTGCTGAGTCAATTTTTGACTCCGTATGCCGGACGCTGCAGGAAGATCGAAGAAACTACCCCGGATCCCTCCATCTTCTTTCGCCATGATGTCGTCACACGGCGTTGTACGTGTCCTTACCTGCGACTGCGATCGTTCGGCCACCATCGGTGGATGCCGTTGCCATTCTTGTGGTGGCTACGAGACGGGGGTAAAGGGACCTTACGATGACGAGCAATGAATGGAACCAAAACCATCTTGTTTGGCAGCCGGCCGACCTCTTGTTAGGTCGGTTGGCCGGGTGCGCTGAGCTGGTGCTGAGCAACAATCAATCGTCCCAGAGAGTTAGTTTTCGAAAGCGATATGTATTCCTATATAGGAGTAGACGTCAATGAAAACTTACAGCTAATTCGTTACTCCAACCAATTGACATTTGTCAACGCTGTCATTTGCAGTCATTTGAACAACATCGTGCGTCGTCAGTGACCAACTGACGGGAGTTCGGAACTTTTTAACATCGTGAACCACTGAAAATTCTTCACATGGCGTCGATTTTACAATACAAACGAGTACCTAAACAACCATCGACCTTTGCCCTGGACAATTCCAACGTGATTACATAAAGGTTTTACTCCCGAGCAAGAGCGACAAAAAAACCACGTCATGGAAGCCTTTCTGCAGAAACCTATTCAAGGCAGTGTAACATTGGCTGATACACGGCTACAGATAATTTACTCCCGAGCAAGAGCGACAAAAGAACCACGTCGTGAATAGTTTACTAACTAGAGTACTGTATTATCATAGTCCATCTTGCAGGGTCAACCATGGGAGTAGTAATATCAAGAATCTAAAGGTCACCTCGCCACCTCGGTGCCTTTGTTTACAGTTAAAAAGGCAGTAATGGATGTACTCTAAGCAAGGAGCACACGGTGATCCGTGAGTCAACAGTTCGGTGCTGCCAGCAACAGTGTTTTCCTCTCACCTAAAACCAAGACCAAGACCTGCCAACCAACCAGCAGTACTTTTTTTCTCACAACAAATCAAGACTACCAACCAAAGACCAAAAACACCAGACACCCCAACCAACCAGCAGATGACTTTTTTTCTCACAACAAATCAGCACCACCAAGACAGCACCAGCCAGCGAACAAGGCCAGCATCTATCTAGATCAAAACTTGACCCAAAGCCTGCGTGTGTGCTACGGTGTGTATCACACAAGATTCAGAAAGACTTGACCCAAAGCCTGCGTGTGTGCTACGGTGTGTATCACACAAGATTCAGAAAGCAAGGCAGTGATCCCTAAAACTGAGAAAGCAATCTCCTCCCTCATAATTAAGCCAAATTTCATCATCAAAGAGAATTCATGATCAAAGGAAAAACATCAATAACAGCCCACTACACATTTGTTATTGGACTTGAGGCGCCCTTATTTTACAATCTTTGCAGACAAGTTGCTGTGGCAGGACTGCAATCACCTCTGAATTTTGGAATATTTGGATTTAGCAACCTGACAGGCATGGGATTCTAAGGAAACAGCTAGATCAATCAATTCGGTGTTCCATTAGCAAAACATTGCTAAATCTAGAGACCAGACAACTACCGGAACAGGAACAAAAAAAAAGACAAATCGATATTACAACAGGATACAGCAGCATACAGTTGATTGGCAACAGTTATACATCAGCACTACAAAATTATTGTTTGTCGTGATGGTTTACAAAATAACAGAAAAAGAGAGGATAAAAGCACGGTTACTTTGGTCACAACTACTAATGTTTTGTGCTAGCTCTGATATTGTTGGGTAATCTATAATCTTAAATATAGGCAATAAGTTACATGAAAATTGCCAGGAAACAAGATGGATAAAACCACCTAAGACATGTTGTCAGATGCTCAAACCCATTACAGTTTACTTCACTCAGCACATACATAATTCATGATTACATAATAATAAGCAGATCAAATAAACTTTTGGCAAAATAAACCATGGATTAACATAAATTATGTGGAAGATCTATTAGCAGGCGGCGATAACTGGATCTAACATTCAGGGAAAATGTCAATGAACATAAATTGAAGCAGATATGGTACTAAGCGTACATATTGAGATATAGTAATGGGAGTCTAAACAACTATAGTAATGCCACATGTGAAAAGCAATTGAATCTAGGCATGCAAATGCCTTCAATCTATTACATCGTGCAAGCTGCTAAACACCTCTCCATAAATCCATTGATGAATCCTAGTAGCCCATACAATAGTTATTCAGGCTCTTGTATACCAAAAGATGACATGAACTAAGATTTGTGACTACAAACTTTTCTGTTTCCATTATGCTCACCTCTCAATTGAGTACTTTGAATCCTCAGCATGAAGAAACTTAATCTGCTTTCACCGATGAGAAAAGATAGTGGACAAAGCAGAATGAAGAAATAAACCCAACTGTGCCAGTTGCCAGCATGATAGCAATCACCATGAAGAGCGAGTAACCGATGTAGAGGGTCGCAGACACTGGTCCACTAAGGCTTTTGAGGTCAAAAACAAAAGATAGTTGATGGAGTACAAGAAAATGTAGATTGCCACCGATCCAGATGAGAAGAATGACTTCCACCACCACTTCCAATCCTCAACGCACAGGTGCATGTAAGTCAGAACCAGGGAAACCTCAGCACAGACAATAACCAAGAGCAGCATGACAATGAAGAGGAATCCGAAGACATAGTACACACGGCCCATCCATATGCTTGACATGATGAAGAAGAGCTCGATGAATAGGGTGCCAAAGGGCAGTGTGCCGGCACCCAGAACCAGCAACCAGGATGGGTACTTCTGAGGAGGGATTTCACGAGGGATCTGGTTCGTGCGGACAGGGTACTCAATATGTGGCGCCTTGGCACCGAGGAACCCACCAACAAGCGTGAGCGGCACAGAGATGCAGAACCAGAGCAGCAGCAGCACAACGAACAATGAGAAGGGGATGGCACCAGTGCTGTGGCTTCCCACAACAGGAAGTTGAGTGTTGTCAGGATCAGGAATGCAATGCCGGGGAAGAAGCAAGCCACCCGCCAGGAGACACCCACCCATCCAGAGTGATCACCACACTTGATCGTCTTCCATACACGAACACCCGCATATCCAGCCAGGATTCCAAGGATGAGATAGAAGAACAGCATGCCCGTGATCAGGGTACCACGGGAGGCTGGGGACATGAACCCGAGCGCAGCAAAGAGAATGGTCACCACAGCCATCCCAAGGATCTGAACACCATCCCCAACCATGACACAGAGCAGCATCGGGTTGCTTGGCGCACGGAACACATCACTGACCACAAGCTTCCACCCAGACAGCTCCTCATTCATCTGCGCCTGCGCCTCGCTGTCAAGCTCCTCATACTTGGTGAGATCACGCCTCACTGTCCTCAGCAGAATGACAAAGACAATACCAGCAAGGAAGGCAATCACCATGAGGGAGTTGAGAATGGAGAACCAGTGCACCTTGGCCCCCTCCATCTTGAGGTAGGCATCCCACCTTGAGGGCCACTTGATATCGCTCTCCACGAAGTTGACCTCGTAGGTGTAGACAATGGGCTCGTTCTCCTTGATGCTCATGGACACGGTGGTCGGGTCGCACTTGATCTTGCTGGGGTAGCTGTCGTACATCTTGCGGGTCTTGACATCCTCCGGGTTGTGCTTGATGCTGCAGGGCACGACCTCGAAGCCGACCACCATCCATCCAGGGGATGAGGCGGCGTCCTTGGTCCCGGCCGGGATGGCGTCGGTGGCGTCGGCGGCGCCCATGACGCGCGCGACATTGGCGTCCTCGTACTTGTGGACGAGGACGGTGAACTGGAGGTGGTTGAAGACGTAGTAGTCGACGCCGACGCGGATCCCGACGGGGTACCCCGTCCAGCGCATGAGGTAGTCGTCCTTCCTGGTGTAGCGGATGGCGGGGAGGTTGTCGAGGATGAGGTTGACCTGGTACATCTCGTCGATGCGCTTCTTGAGGAGCGCGAAGGCGTCGGCGCCCAGCGGCGGGGAGCGGCAGAGGAAGACGTCCGACTCGTTGGTGTACATGCTGAAGCGGTAGGGCGAGTTCTCGATGCGGTCGCCCATGAGGAGCTCGCCGAGGTTCTCGGCGCTGTCCTGACCCCTTCCTGGGGCTCGCAGAAGGGGAGGCTGTAGTAGCTGAAGGGCATCTCGGTGTCGATGGAGGTGAGCGAGTTCACCTTCACGTTGAGGTAGTCCCCGGGGGTGTACTTGTGCGGGTAGCTCCCCGGGAGGTAGAACCCACAGACGCCAGGCAGCGCCGCGGCGAGCAGCGAGGCCGCCGCGACGGCGAGGAGGAGGAGCAAGCCGGGGCGGGCCATGGATCTGGATCGGCGTGGGGCGCGCGGATCTGGGCCCCGCGGCAGTAGGGTCTGGGGTGGGGGAGGGCGGGTCGGTAGTGGCGCCCGGCCCTGCCCCGGCGAGGAGATCGCCGGAGGAAGGCGAGGAGGGGGTGTCGGTGGCGGCGGAGCAGATCTGGTGGGGGCGGGGCGGGTGGGGACGAATGACGCGGGGAGAAAGCGGAGCGGTGGTGTGGTTTATACGGCGTTCATTGCTGGCTGGTGCGAGGAGACAAGTAACGGGGGATTTTGGCGTGGGGAAGCTTCTTCGGCTGTGGATTCCCCACGTTGCCCCTCTGCTAGGGGTTTTGCTGATGGGAGAGCTTTCGGTCTTTGTGGAGGAAGGAAACAGGGAAAGTCTATCTTTTGATTTGATGATAATTGTGTTTTTAGTGATGTATCTAGTTTAGATATAGCTGGATTAATTTTTTTCAATTATCAATTAGTGTAAAAAGATTTAAAAAAATAGTGTGGACACAAAAGATGGTATCACACATTCATGATATACATCTATCGCACAGCACGATATTCAAAGTTGCTTGTTGGACTCTCTCCTTTATATTTAAAACTTATATAATAACTAGTGTTGAGTCTTATGATTAATTTGTCCTTTTAAAATCACACATGTTTTTTGATACACTCGAACACAAACAAAAGTCGTATGTATGTAACTGTAAGTATGTGTGCGTCTATAAACATACATACACGTCATATTTTTATATCCATATTCGAATGGTCGAGTTAGCAAATCACAAGGTTAGACAAAAGTTATCACATGTGTGGGTACATCATCTACTAACGAAAAGGATGTCGTTAAAATCTAAAGCTTTTGTTGGCTACGGCTAATGATTTCAAATCAAGACAACCATGTTTCGCCACAACAAAAATGTTACGTGAAGCTTCTCGAGAGGGGGGAAACAATAAATCTTCACGGCATGATCGGTGAGACGAGCAACCATTTCATTTCAGGAGTCTGTATCATTCGTCATTAGGCTCTTCTGTTTCAGGAAATGGAATTGTATTGTGATCCCTATACGGGTTATGTAATAAATTTCCAAATTTAGGCCGTATTTGTACATACAAACCCCACAACAGTGCCCTAAAGCCCCGAGAAAGGTTGGTGCCTCCGATTTCAGATCTAGGGTGTCATTGTCGTTGCCAAGCGAGATCTAGGCTAAAGTTTGGTCGACGGAGCAGGATCAAGGTCAACCCCGAGAGGCCATCACTCCACGAGCTTACTGCTTAATCGCACCTAAAATAAGATTATTTTACCGCAGGGTTTATATTTGTTAACAGACCCTCCCTCCCTTGGCTCTAGTACTCGGCATGTGTCCATGTCAATTGGCTCTACTCGGCATGTGTCAGGTTGCCGGGTTGGATGGCAGGCAGGCAGGCAGCCGCCCTCCCCTGCTCTTCATTCTGTGCTACTGATAGGTGGGCCCCTGTCGGTTTCTCCGTCTCCGTCAGCCATCAGCGTTCCTTGTATGTGCATCAACAGTGAGTGATTCTTCCACTTCCAGGTGCTGCTGCCTGCTGAGCACACTCGACGCCGACGCCGACGCCGACGTCTCGTGGACACGGCACCACCGTGACACGCTGGAGGGGCCAGTCAGTTAGTCTGTACTTGTCGGTACCCTTTTCCCTGATTAGGGAAAAGCGAAACTTGGTACAGGTTTAACAAATGGCCGGGACGGAGGGACGGACAGGACCAGCTCGAATCCAGGCAGCCCTCGACGCGTCCACGCTCGGGCTCAGGCATCGTCAAACGGCAACAAACACTGAAGGAGCAGTGGCACCATGAATCATCAACCTACCACGTTGAATGCCAGCGGAGCAGATCCAAATCCAAGGGCGTCGTGGTGTGGTGTTTCTACCTACCAACCCGGACCATGGGCCAGGAACCAACGCACGGAGGTGCGCCGGAAGACGACGAGACGACCGGCAGGCACGGCCGCACGCAACAATGCCAGGCTGCCGCCGTTCGAGTCCACGGCGCGCTCGGCCGGTGGACAGCGTCGCGCGCGCGGTGTGCCGCCGGTGGACGCCGCGCCGTCAGGCCAAAATTTCGAGAGCTGTGACCCGTCCCGGCCCATTGTTCCTTCTCGCCCACGGGCCACGGCGCAACAGCGCGCTCGCTGCCCCATCAGATTGGGCCTCCCTCGGCTCAGCCGCTTAGGCACGGTACCCTTTTTTTCTTCTTCTTTCCTCGATTTCGATACCTTCGGAGGCGGTAGTGATTGCCGAACGACATGTGCGTTTTTTTACAGTGTTTTCGACACATTTCCCCACAGCAGACTGTGGACATAGAACCTTTTAGTGAAGCGGTAAAAAAAATCTCTAAGAAGCTGTATAAATGAAGCAAAACGCATTTATAAATAAGCTGTTTTTTTTAACCCAATCTTTATGATTCGCTCATACAAGGCACAGTTCTTTTTTTTTTTAAAGGCTGCACAGTTCTTAGAGCAGCTCACCTATCTATCTATAAACGTGAACGAGTTTACTAAAAAAACTAAACTCCAGTTCAAAATGTGAGTTTTTTTTTCTCTCATGTTACTGTATTTATTTTTTTATGAAACTTAGTGAAGTTTTGTAAAATTTATACTCCCACTGTTCTAAATTTTAAGTTACTCCATCTTTTCTAAATGCGTAGCTTCTAGCACTAACTCGATTCCAAATTATAAGTCATTTTAATTGTCTAATGTCCTATCGAATCCTACAACTAATAGTTATTTGCTAAAAATTAGCTAATAACCATTTTAGATCCTCAACCAATAAGTTCAACTAATGTCTTAGCTACCACCAGCTAATTAATAATTAGCTATTAGTTGGTTTTACTAGTTAAATGCCCGTGCGTTGCAACGGGAAAAAACATAATACTATAATAACATTTATAGTATAGTGCCCGTGTTAAATGCCCGTCGCGCGTTGCAACGAAAAAAACATAATACTATAATAACATTTATAGTATAGTGCCCATGTAAACGCTATGGCATCATCTGTCATTGCAAATTAAACAATCAACTAATATCTTTTAGTAACCAAAGCATGCATAAATTGAGAAAACATTTTTAGTTATTCAAAAAGCATTTTGAACAATTTCCAGCCACAAACATCAGCAAGCCTCACTTGCACCCACTCATATAAGCCCGCATCCTGTATTGTAGTTATAAACAGAAGGCTCACAAAAAGATCTTGCAAGTCTTGGGGACAATGTTACCACCAAACACAATTAACTACTTTAGTACTGCTGCAACCCAGCAGGCAAAAACAAAACCACAGTATTCCACCTAGTAGAACCTAAACTTTCAACAGCAAACCAGCAGCCAAAAATATATGCACAGAGAAATATATCTCTTGCAGGAGCACATGCCTAGGCAGCAAGATTGGCTTCATGTCTTCAAGCTCCACTATCTTCAAAAGGTGCTCTGAGAGCTTCCAATTAGCTGATGTTTTTTTCTGGACTCAAGATGCACCAGTTAGCGAGGTCCTCTCTACACTTGGTATTAGAGCTTCAAATATCAAGCACCATCTTCTCAACTGCAGCAGATATCTGGTTGCAGGAACTGATTCTTATTTTCACATGAAATGCTGGTAGGAAATGTTTTCCTGCTTGAAACACATTCAAAACTGTACTGGCATGGATGTATGTCAGTAACAATATCAATGAGATGGAGTGCATCATATGTCAATAAAAAAACATTAAGGTAAAAGCAAGCACTGAGGCATTTTTGTTAGCAGCTAGTAGCCAATGGGGGTACCTGCAGGTCAGCGGAGGCGTAACCTCACCACTGAAATGTTGCTTATCACAAAGATGACAATAGTAGAGGGCTGGGGGACAGGGACTCACTTGGATACACAAATGGCAATGATCTGTACGATAGAAGGAATAAATTAGCATGATAATGTGAAATGTTTGTACTCATATGCAGCATGTGCATCATCAGGTCATATCCTCATTGGAGAAACTTTAATGCACAAATGAAGTGAAGTACGGGGAGAGGCTTGCCACAGGAAACAAAGTCTGATGAGGCATACATGTGTGCGTGAATAGAAATTAAAAGATTTTAGCTCCATTTTTGAAAGATATGAAAGGTTGTGACGGCCTTTGGATGGTATCAAATTTTCACTAATAAAAATGGTGGACCCAAAAATATGATATCTTAGCCATATGGTTTCACAGGACGTTCACAGGACCCACACCATGCTCTAGAGTGCTCTTTTACTTGAGTGCTCCCTTTATCAAAGGTCTGCTCAATGGAGACAGGTGGGTACTCTAGTGCAGAGACTGGAGGGAAGAAATCAGTGAAATTGTGTTTTTATGCTTCATGAAACTAAAATATGGTGAAAAACAGAAAGATGATGCCAACCCACAATTCAAGGATACCTGAACTGGCTATGGATCCAACTATAGCACAGGGAAAATCAGATCTGACTGTAAGAACAAAACCAAAAGAACAAAACCAAATGGATAAACTTACTTCCGCATGAACTGGAGTCAAGCAACAATAGTTTGAAACTTTCTGAACAAATGATGGACCAAAATACAGAAAAGCAATCAACTTTTTTTGCAATACTATTAAAGAAGGCTATAATTTTAGAATGTTACTTTCATTTGCTCCAACCGAAAGGAAGAGATGCTTATTTGTTGCCCCTCACAAACAGGATTGATTTCTCTCACGCATCCAGCTTCTAAACTGTGGAACAAATCTATCAGTACATAGAAAAACAAGGACAACATTTAGATGAACTATTTTCAGGTAAACACAGAACAGTAAATGACACCTTCAATATATATGGATCATTCCACCGTCCAGATCAGCTACAAATAATATACCTATCAGTACATAGAAAAACATGGTCAACATCAGGATGAACTATTTTCAAGTAAACACAATTCAGTAAATGGCACCTTCAATATATATGGATCATTCCACCGTCTGAACTTGAGAAGAAGAAATTCTATTAATCATTTAGAGCTTCTCCCATTACGCTTCATCACACACCGACTATGCCAACAGCAGGCTGCACAATAATATAATTTAAATCGCAGAATAACACCAGCTTGTCATTGGTTGTCCATCATACTGAAAATAAAAACAATTGCAAAACACTCGGACAAAGATAATGTGTATAGGCAAGGCTAGCTGGGAACTGACGAGCTGGAGTTGAAGCCTCGGGGCCAGAGAAGGGCCAGAGGAAAAGTGGATGCCGCAACAGTGGATGCCGCCTTGCCTGTGGCCCTGGTCGTCCGCAGCTGTGCTGCCATCGGCGCCTGGCCGCCTGCTGGGGCCTAGCCGGTGGCCGATGGCCAGCAAACACGGAGGCCAGCGAGCAGCTACCTGAGCGGACGACTATGCCGCCATGGGAGTAGAAGCAGAGTTAGCACAGGAGCAACCATGGCAAGCGAGGGAATCTCATCGGCGGCTTACGTACTTACGGTGTTGTCTGCAGTCGTCCAGATCTGGACTTCGGAGTCTGGAGGTCGGAGCACAGAAGCAGGCAAGCAGCATTCACGCCGCCGCCCGCAGCTGATGCCCAGCGAAGCCACCCGACGGTCGACGACCAACTGCGCCACCACACATCGAGAGAGAGGGTGGGAGAGAGAGATGCGCGCGCTGGGAGAGAAGGGCAAGCGCGGCCACCCCTGGAGCCGGGCGCCGCCGCCCCGCTGCCGCGACGCGCAACCCTAGCCCTGCAGCCAGGCACCGTAGCTGGTCCGCGTGCGCCTTAGGATACGGCGTGATTGGCGAGGGGTGTGGGGGGGCATGAAGGAGGCAACGTGATTGGCGAAGAGGACCGCGTGGGAACTGCCGGGCGGGCCCGGGAGCTAGCGAGCGAGCGAAACCGCCGGGCGGGCGATGGAGCTCGGTGTTTTTCGCTCGCCCGGCGACGGCGGGGAGCCGCGGCGCCACCGAGAGGAAGCCACGCTGCCACCGCGAGCAACTGTCCCGCCGTCTCTTTCGTCGTGAGGGTCGTGGGATTTAGACGGTTCCACGGATGGGCGGGACGGGGGGATTATTAGCGCTGACGGGGGCGGGTTAATTAGGAGCCGGGCAGACTCATTAGGGGAAAGGACGATTCTTTTTTTTTTTTAGTAGTAAGATATCCTAGCCAGCATAGGTAATTGTCACTTGGGTTGGGTGGATCCAAACAGGATCCTTAGGTGAAAAAAAAACACACAACTGTTGGTATATCACGCAATAACTAACTTTTAGTTTATGATCCAAATAAGACCCTAGTTCCAACAATTAGTGATTTTAGTTACATGGGATCTAAACAGATCCTATTATTTTTTTTTGAAAAAAAACTTTGAACACTTAATTACACATACCTCATCTAAAATAACCGATGTTTTAAGATTTTATAAAATATACTATTACCTTCATTCCAAATTATAAGACATTTTGACTTTTCTAGATACATTTAACTTTTTCTTTATGCATCTAGTTATACACTATTTCTAGATAAAAGAAATGTATCTAGAAAAGCAAAACATCTTGTAATTTGAAACCGAGTATGTGTGATGGCTAATGACACATGCGCCGCAATATTTGCCATCGTCATGCATAAGTATGGATGGAGAGGAAGGGGCTTGAGTGGAGTGGGTGGAGAGGACGAGAGGCGGTGTTAAACTGAATAGTAGTTCCTATAAAGGTATGACTCATGTTTTCACTCCAAATCCTCAGTTATTTGAGGATAAATTTGAACTTTAGAACATCGGTTGTAATTATCCGTTATCGTGGAAGGGATAGAATTGTTGTAACTCATTTCCAAGTTCAAATTGGCCTTGTTTATATACACCCTAAATTTCAAGTTTTTTTCACTCTCTCCTTCCCATCAATTTTTGGGCGTATGCATAGAACATTAAATGTTGATAAAATAAATAAGTAATTGTATAAATTAGTTGTAAATCAAGAGATGAATCTTTTAAAGCATAGTTAATCTATGATTGAACAATATTGACTAAATACAAACGAAAGCGTTACAAAAGTTAGTTGAAAAATTTGGAATCTAAACAAGGGCTTACTTAAATTTGAAAAGTTACAGTTAGTGATGTACTCCTAGAAGTACAGTTATATAAAGCATAAAATGGAAAGCATGGAAAACCGTTAAAGCGGCCAGTAAGGCCGAGCCCAACGCTCCACCCTGGCTATATGCCCTAGCCTCCACGTTTGCACCATGCGTCCGAATCAGCTCGGTTGTTCGCCTCGCAGCATGTCAGAGGAGCTTGCAGAAGCAGCGGCTCCTTGATCTGACAAAAGCACAAGGCCACCATTCGAACGCGCGTTGTGAGGCACCACCAGAGCGAGCGTTGCAGCCAAAGTGCAGGTTGCTGACGTTTTTGCTGAGCGTTCCAGCATACGGATGGAACTGATCAGTAAAGTGACGTTTGCAAGGCTATTAGCCTGCGTTGCAAAGTTAGTCTCCTGCATGTCTGCCTTGACTAATTTTTTTTTGAGACCAACGCTGATAGATGCCTCCATTGGTGCTGCCCTAAACAGAGTACCACTGCAAAATTAGTAAAGCTGGAGCGACAGCAAGCAACAGTCGCGGGCGGCGGCTGGCGACACTCGAAGAAAAGTCAGTGTTGCTTTGGGTTCCCCAGCTCCGCTCCGCTCCGCCTAATCGTGACGGTGACGCGGACGCGGTCGGTCTCCCTCGACCCGAGCGCCCTCCAACACCAGCAGCCAACAAACTCCACCGCCGGCGGCGCGAGATCCGGGCTATCCCACCGCCCCCTCCGTTCAGGATCTCGGGGCCTTCTACCGTTCGTTCTCCGCCATGCCCGCCGCCGCCTCATCCTCCTCCTACCACCCCTACCACCGCGCCCGCCTCCGCTCCCGCGCCGCGCCGCTGCTCCTCGTCGTCGTCCTCGCCGTCTTCGCCGTCACCGAGCTCCTCCGCAGCCGCACGGCCTTCCCGCGCCCGCGGGTCGGCCCGGCTCGGCCACCACCACCACCTCCTCCTCCGTCGCCAGCGCCAACCACAGCGTGGCGCAGCGCAAGATCCTGCTGGACCCGGCCTTCACCCCGCGTCTGCCGCGGCAGAGCCCGCTGTCGCTCTCGCTCTCCGCGCGCAACGCGCTGCCGCCCCGCAACACGGGCCGCTTCCCGACGCTCCCCGAGGGCCACCTCAAGGTCGTGCTGTACGTGCACAACCGGCCCCGCTACCTCCGCCTCGTCGTCGACAGCCTCTCCCGCGTCGACGGCATCGGCGAGGCGCTGCTCATCGTCAGCCACGACGGCTACTTCCCGGAGATGGACAGGATCGTGCAGGGCATCGACTTCTGCCAGGTGAAGCAGCTCTTCGCGCCCTACTCGCCGCACCTCTTCCCGGACGCCTTCCCCGGCGTCAGCCCCGGGGACTGCCAGAGCAACGACAAGGCCAAGGAGAAGGGGTGCCGGGGCGATCCGGACCAGTACGGCAACCACCGGGCTCCCAGAATCGTGTCCCTCAAGCACCACTGGTGGTGGATGATGAACACCGTGTGGGATGGGATGGAGGAGACCAGGGACTTCGATGGCCACATCCTCTTCATAGAGGAGGACCACTACATCTTCCCCAACGCGTACCGTAATGCGCAGCTGCTTGTGGATTTGAAGCCAGACAAGTGCCCCCAGTGCTACGCCATCAATCTGGCGCCGTCGGATGTCAAGGCGAAAGGCGAAGGTTGGGAGAGCTTGGTTGCTGAGAAGATGGGGAACATTGGCTATGCCTTCAATAGAACAGTGTGGAGGAAGATCCATGCCAAGGCTAAGCAGTTTTGCGCCTTCGACGAGTACAATTGGGATATAACCATGTGGGCGACGGTGTACCCTTCATTTGGAGCTCCTGTTTACAGTCTCAGAGGGCCTAGGAGAAGTGCTGCCCATTTCGGTAAATGCGGCCTGCACCAAGGTCAGGGTTCGAGCAATGTCTGTGTGGACAATGGTTCAGGAGCTGTGCAATTAGAGGATGTCGATAAGGTCCCTAACATCAAGGCTGATTGGCCAGTTCACATCATTCAGAGGCAAGAGGGATATCAAGCTGGTTTCAAAGGATGGGGTGGTTGGGGTGACCGGCGTGATCGTGAGCTATGCTTGAGTTTTGCGTACATGTACCATGTTAAAGACCCATCATCATCGTAATTTGGAGTGAGTATAGGCAAACGATTTTTGGCATAACTAGTGCCACTGTTGTAATATTGTTTGGCATGCGCCCTTTGATCCATACATGGTTTGTGATATAAGTAGCTTGTAGTTGTCCATCATCAAAGTTTTGCAGAGTAGTTAGTGTTTTTGGTTGGCAGACATTGGTGCTAGATTTGGGATGAGACTTCCTAACCTGTACCATTTACTTTAGCTCAATGATATGAATAAAGCTTGTTTGCAGCACTTGTTGCTAAGAATCTGCCACACTATATCTGTTTGAGGTATTGATTTGTCCAGATATTTAACGTTAAAGTATAATTAGAGGATCCATTATCAACTGCTTTCCATTTCAGCTGTATAAATCACTTTGTAGGTTTGGTCAGCACTTCCTGGATTCCATTATTCTGTATATGATTCTATTTGGTCACATGTTCCTCTATGTATTCTTTTGCCTCTTACAGTTCTTGTGATATTCTATTTGGGTTCCTTGATTTCATATGAAACTTTCTACTCTTGTCTTTGATACCTGACCATTTTCAGCTAGCATGTGTTGGGCAAAGTACAGAGATAATTACTGAGCAACAAAATATGGAGTTTTTCCTGTGTTGCGGTTTGCTGCACTTACCTAACAGTATCTATTAACTGTAGTTAGCATATGTTTTATAGTGAACTTCTGCTAGCAAACATAATATTATTTTCTCCGCATTGAGTTCAGTAATGGAATTCATGAGCACATTGTCTGAATTTACAGAGCTTGAGGCCACAATGAAACTACAATAAAACTAGCTATCTTTTTTTTTTTCTTAATATAAAGACACACAACTCTCCTACATGTTTGACAAAAATATAAGCTCGTTGTCAAATAATTAATTGGTTCAGTAAATAATCAGATGTAGTCCCTACATACAAAACTGAGTATTGTCCTAGAATGTATGCGGAGAAACAAGTGTTGAACAAATGGTTCAGTAAATCCATGGTTTGGACACTATGCTAAATTCATAATGGCATCCATCTGTTGTTTGAGAGAGTATATCATAATGGCTCTTTTTACGCACAAGTTCGTCGGCTGCATTCGTGAATGGCTCCAGAGGTCACTGGTTCCATCATGGACGGGGGGTTAAGGCAGGGCGATCCGCTGTCGCCTCTCCTGTTTGTCCTAGCAATTGACCCCTTGCAGAGGCTTTTGATAAAGCAACTAGATTGGGTATGCTGCAACCTATCCAACACAGAACTGTCAAGTTAAGAGTGAGCTTATATGCGGATGATGCTGCAATTTTCTTAAATCCTTCACCACAAGAATTCAGTGCAGCACTACAAATTCTCCAAGCATTTGGGCAAGCATCGGGACTGGTAACTAATCTTCAGAAGTGTGCAGTATATCCAATAGCCTGCAACAACATAATTTTGGATCAAATTCGTGGCATCATCCCATGCGAGGTCAAAGCATTCCCATGTAAATATTTGGGCCTGCCATTAAATGTTAGACCATTGAGGAGGGTTGATGTGCAGCCCCTGATCGATAAAGTAGCTGCGCGGCTACCATCATGGAAGGCAAAATTTCTGGACAGACATGGACGACTAACTTTAATAAACTCGGTGTTGTCCTCCATTCCAGTACACTTCCTCACGGTGTTCCAAATCAAGAAATGGGTGATTAGGCAAATTGACAAGATCAGGAGGGGCTTCCTTTGGAAAGGAGAACTGAGTGTCAGTGGGGACATTGCTTGGTGAAGTGGCCTAAAGCAGCAAGACCAAAACCCCTTGGTGGGCTAGGGATTCTAGATTTGGAAAGATTTGGAAGAGCTTTAAGATTGAGATGGCTTTGGTACGAGTGGGTGGATCCTAACCGGCCATGGGTAGGAACTCCCCACCCTGTGATCCTATAGATAAAGCTCTCTTTCGAGCTTCGACAATTGTCACTATTGGTAGAGGTGACAAGGCAAGTTTCTGGCATTCATCTTGGCTGAATGGGTGCGCCAATTGATATTGCACCAAACCTTTACCCACTTGCATGGAGGAAGAATCAGAAAGTAAAGGATGACTTGCTGCACATGAATTGGACAAGAGGACTATGGAGGATGGACTCCGTACAACAAATGGCCGAATTTATTGAGCTGTGGGACCTTGTAAGTGCTGTGCAACTGGATGATCGTGAGGACACCATCTCATGGAAATGGACAGCCGACGGTTCTTATAGTGCAAAGTCAGCATACTTAGCGCAGTTCAAAGGATCCATTCCTCCTTTCAACTCCAAGTCCATTTGGAGCTTATGCAGAAGGTAAACACCGTTTCTTCACTTGGCTGTTGATTCAAGCAAAAATATTGACGGCTGATAGACTCTTAAAAAGAAACTGGCCGTGCAACCCAGTATGCTCCTTGTGTGACCAACAGCCAGAAACCGCACTTCACCTCTGTGTTCTCTGTCCATTTGCATTGGAAGTTTGGCTCCTTGTTAAAAATTGGGCGGGTGACTGCATTCGGCCTCCCGCTTTGGATGTGCAGTCAGTGCAGCAGTGGTGGGAGAGCGCTCTGCAGGGACAATCTGCCACTCAACAACGAACAACAGCGGCAGTCCTTATGTACACGACTTGGAATATATGGAAAGAACGCAATCGAAGAACCTTTCAGGAAGTCGAGAGAACTCCGATTCAAGTGTTCGGGCTAATCAAGGAAGAGTTGGGGTTGATGACGCAGGCTTGCGGACGTCCGGTAGTTTCATAATAGAGTCTAATGTTTTATGTGTTTGTGCTCTCTGGTTTCCTAATGTAATAAGACTGTAAAACATTGTCTTGCTCTTCTTCTTATATGACATAGCAGAGCTCCTGCTAATTTTTCAAAAAAAAAAAGATTTATAACCCTGTACCTGTGCAACTAGAGCTGAACAGATGCTGGCGGGATTACAAACCAAGATTGTCTAGGCTTACCTTGCTGAGTGATCTTGTATTCAATTGGGTCAGGTCACCCACATGCTGTTTTGATAGGATGTTTACAGGTTTTCATGAACAGAACTACAGGGTTTTGAAAAAAAGATGGGCTTCACTCAGCTTGTGCTTGTTGGGCTCGGCACTTTGTCAGGGTAGCTGAGTCTGAGCAGCCTGCTCTTCTCTCAATGTGACAAACCTGACAACAAAATGATGAACAATGGTGGGGGCCTGAAGTTGGTTATTCGTACAGTACAAGAATGCAGGCCATTTGTTTATTTTGGAGAAAGGCATACAGCTTGCTGTTTATTTGATGGCCAACAGAACAAATATTTTCACATCTCGTCCCTGTATTACCACGGTTAGTTTTTACCGAGTTTATATGGCAATTTGATTCTAATCTTTTTTGTTTTAATCTTTGCAGAAGTGAATGAAGGAGATGGATTGAGTTTAGCTCCGCATTATATATTCCTCCCTTCTGCTTTGGCTTCTGTAAGCAAAGACCATACGGTTGCAGAACATTGCTTGACCTGCAGTCTGCAAACAACTGATCCCAGAGGGGTGCAAAACTATCAGCTTCACGCTCGCTGCAGAACACAGATGAGCACCCTTCATCTGCATGGCGTCGTCGTGGGGCAGTCTTTGGGTCTAGTTCCTGCTCTATGCATCGCAGCACGTCTGTTTCCTCCACACAATCCAGGTGTTGTCATTGAATTTGTGACAGGCCCCAGCAGACAGAGATGAAACATGACCAGTATCAGGATTACCAGCAGCAGAACAAATCACATGGCGATCATCTTCGCCCGCCAGACTGCGGGCAGTGTTCTTGCATCCAGGTCAAGATGAGCAGTGCTGCTGATGAACCTTGTGGTGATCCAGGTCCAGTGGATTCAGCCCTTGTGGTGCCATCTAGAAAATCCAGATGAACCTGAATCACTTGCCATGCGATGACAGTCCGGATTGACTGTAATAATACTGAAATGGAAGGAAACGAAAAGAGGAAACAATTCCTGTTAAGCGTTCTGTTTGTTATATTAGGCAAGAATTGCAAAATTCCTTTGGATCTAGTACTATCTAGAGTGATGCAAACTCTACTGGAATGCCAAAAGGATTCATTCATATGACAGCATGTGCTCCAATGTGGGAACGCTGCCGTCCACGCAGCCACCAACATTACATCCAACTATCCAAGGCAGTGGAATCCGCATCGTCCTCAACTCAAGATTCCGCCACACGACTCTGCCTCGTGACCGTCGCTCGCTCGGCAGCATAGCTCCTGAAGAAACAGACATGCACGCAGATGAGTACTCGTAGACCACACGACACACGAAAGGTATCCGGATTCTAGAACACTCAACCATTAGCCTTATCTTATTCAGACTCAGGACAGCTGATTTGCATTACTAAAGAGTTTCCTGTGGAAGCCCCTCTCTCACGCCATGACCTGAAAAGACCCATGTCCCATGTAGTTATCTCTATGATGACTTTGTTTATCATTTTTGTCAGTAGTCTCTTACTCTCTTAACCTGCACTCTATCGACCAGCATTACCATCATCTCGTCAGATTTCTCTTCTTCATTCTCCTGCTTCAAACAAGATGTAGATAGATATATTTTTTTTTTGTGACAATATCTTGTGGTGATGAATCACATAAACACACGCTTCAGAAATCCGTATGATTGGCTAAACAATCGGATGGATATTCCAACAAAAGACTTTGAGGCATTTTCGTTGTCGTTTTTTGAGTGAAGGGAAAATAGCGTGTGTTTTATCATAGAAAAATAGTGTTTAATTTGTTGGTATTTGCCACACAGCCGCTTGCACGGCACTGTAGTGTCGCGTGGCGTGGGCCCACAAATAATGCTGAAAATGGCCGCTCGAAGTCGAACGCTGCAGACGAAGATTAGTGGGGCGCGCACGGAGCCTGTGCCGGTCTCTGTCAGCCATGGCCCATGGGCACCCTGCACCCCCAACATCTCGTCACCGCAAATGGATCCACAGGACCACAGGACACAATTTTATCATTATATTATTACTAATTAGTACTAAATCCATTTTAAATTATAGTTCATTTGACTTTTTCAACCCTAAATTTGACCACTCGTCTTATTTAAAAAAATTATTCAAAAAAGTATCGTTCTTCTTCCAATGTAGTCCATTTTTTTCAAAAAAAAAGAATAAGATTTTCGTGTTAATAATTGGAGTCAAGCAATTTTAAACTTAAACAAAATATACACTAAAAATATTTAATATTTATTATACCAAATATAGTAAGCTCCCTTAGAGACACAAACTTGATATTAATTTATATAAAATTAGTTAATTATACCAAATATTAATATTTATTGTACCAAATCTAAGCTTTCAAAATTTATTCCAGTTTATAAAAACAGATGAAGTAACCCCAACTCAATTTAATAAGACAATATTCAGGTGCATACCTTTTTTGTTCATATCTATTACACAAATGTAGTGATTATTATAATATATTTTTGTGATCAAGGAAGGGGTGAAAATGTGTTATTTGCTTTGCACATAATGTCGTAATAAATCTTTCCTATGATGCCTTTGTGTTTTTTTAGGATGGTGGGAGCATTAATTTGCAGGATTTAGTAAACCTATAGTTTTTCTGAGCATATTTCTCTGTACAAAGTTTCTCTAAGATAACAAAAACTTGGGTCAGAACAGATCACCCTATTCTGATCGTACTTTTCCCAGAACCTCTTTCGTAACATAATGCAAAATTGATACTTTTATCTGTTCGTACTAACTTCTAAGTAAAGCGCATTTTAGAGAAGTCATACCAAACCGAGCGTAAATCACACACCTCAAAATTGTATACTCCAACCCCGACCCCGAGCGCTCCCTTCAGGCACCTCGGGGGCCTCACCCGCCACTGCCCACCTCCCCCCTCCCCGTCGCCGCCCGAGCCACCGTCGCCGCCTCCTACTGAGGCGGCGGCGGGCGGCCCGCACCAGCCCCAAAAATGGGGGATCGGTGCCGCCCCCTCCCTCCCCTCCTACCCCTTTGCCCCTCCCCCCAACCCTAAACTCCGGCAACCTGGGCGGCCCGCTCGCCCGGCGAGCGAGGCGGATCTGCCGGATCTTCACCGCCATGGTGAAGCCGAAGGCATGTCGGGCCACCTCACTGGCAGAGGTGCCGCGAAGAAGGGTTTGTCGCAGGATGGGGTTGAAAGACCTTTGATGCTCTCTCTAGCGTTGTCGGCGCCCACGGACGTCGATCCCCTTCCCGAAGGCAGCTCTTGCGCACTACCGCAGTCCGCTCTGTATGGTCGCCGAGTTGTCTTGTTGCACCTAATTAAGCTTCACTTTTGTCCTCACCTAGGTATGTATAGTTGGTGTTAATTGTAGCCATAGTCTTGGTCGTTGGTTGGTTTGGGCGGATGCTTTCTCGCCGGTGTATCGTCGGGTAAGTCCTCCTCCGCCGTGGTTCTCGGGGAAATGGCCCTTTGTGACTCGGAGGAGCATGTGGAGTCCGAGGTCGTGTTTGGCGGATGTTTTGCCGCCGAGGTCGCCGTCTTTTCCGGCGGATGCTTTCTTTGCCGGCGTCGTTTATCATCAATGGCTCTGTCCACTCACGGCTACCTAGATGTTGAGTTATCTTTTTTGTATTAGGCTCAGCTTGCGGGTTGTTAGGCGGAGGGTCCCCGCCCTCGTGTTTCTTGCTTTTAGATGCGTGTTTTGGGGGCTTTGTTAGTACCGTTGTTTTAAACTATGTGTAGATCTATTGACCATTCTCTTTGCTTAATAAAAACTGAGCGTAAATCGATCCTTCATGGGTGGGGGTTATCAGATGGTTATCTTTGCTCTATGCAGCTAACGTTACACACCCTCCCAATGTACAGTGCGTTCTCTCGAAGTCAAGGCATGTTGTTTTCAATCGTGTACATTTATCGGCCAAAATGTCGTTGCAGCTTCCAAAGATGTGGATGTGGTGACGAAGTACAGTGATCCTTGTACCATTGATTTGAGTCTTCTAGATGCTGAATTTAATGTGCCCTTCGATTGTTATCACCCTCGTCCTTTTGCGTCCTCGGTAGCTTCAGCCTTCAGCCTAACTCTTCACCTATCAAGTGTTTTAACGACTAACTGGTACCAAAATAACTAACAATGATCTCAGCCTCACAATAACCAGCAATGAATAGAGCGTCACCAGCCACGTCTAAAATAGGTCACCTAATTTTGTGCGTGCGCAAATGTCCTTTTTTTGGGTCACATTTACCTCAGCTGGGAGCAAAGTATATATATACGATATGTATATATGATGGTCAAACCAAATGATCTCACTTTTCAAGGCAAAAAAATAACTAAAATATTTACCAGCCGACGATCGATGATGTTTTCCTTTTTTGTCTTGTGTGTTCAGAGTAGTGAATCTTGATCGATGAAGGCAGTAATAAGCTAAAATGTCTAGCTTGATGGAATAAGAAATCTCTGCTTAGGCCTCGCTAATGGGGCGGGGTTGAACGGGTATTTTTTTGGGGCGGGTTTTATCACGAAGTGCTTAAAAGCGGGTGATTACACTATGAAACGGGTTGGGGCGGGTTGGGTTGACAACACAAACGGGTTGGGGCTCTATGGTCATAGATCGGCCGCGATAAGTCATATATCATTTTCCGTCGCGACTTGGGTTGGGGCGGGGTTGGGACATGGGCCGACGGGGCGGGGCGGGGCGGGTGATAGTTAGGGTTTTTAAAATATGGGTTGAGGCGGGTTTGGAGTGGGTATCCACCAATTAGCATGCCTACCCCTGCTAGTGTCCCATCGCATCGCATATAAATACGTCCCGGCCTGTCATCGGCACACAGGCAGGTGGTGGTTGGGCCATTGGCAATATTGGCAATTGGCACGCGCCATCAGCATGAGCTCTCCTCCTCCGAATTCGTCGTCATCCTCCTCCGAATTCCCCTGTGGATAGAAAGCTAGCTAGCTGCTCGATCGTGCTGTGATCCCCGTCCAAACGGGATGGCGTTGATGATTGCTCGTCGTCGTGGGAGCTCGAGATGGCCGTGTTCATCGTCTTCTTCGTCCTGGTGCTCTGCACGACGGACGGCCTCCGCGTACACCAACGCCTTGTAGGCAGCTATTGCAGGGCCCGTGGAGTTGTGCACGCAGGCAGCGCAATCGCAATCAGACTAGGTATAGGTAGCTAGTTTGTTGGTAGGCTACGCGCGCGCGCGGGCAGGTGGCGTGTCGTCGTCGTCGTTGTCTTCTCTCTCTCTCTCTGTGCCGGTAGGCGCGCGCGCGCGTGCAGGGCCGGGCGACGGACGGCGGATGGTCATCATGGCCGGCATGGTCCCCGGCGTGGAGTCCGCGCGGCGACGGCGGGTGCGGCACTCGTCGTCCAGCGCATCGGAGGCCGGCGTGGCGCGGCGGGCGTCCCTGTGCCTGTACGCCGGCGGGCTTGGGATTGGGCGTGACCTTGGCTCGTCGTCATCGTCGTCGTCAGCGGCTTCTTCCATGGCAAGAACTTTGCTCGCCCTTGCACAGCAGCCTGCTGTTTTCATGTCGTATGCATGTCGTACATGGATGCGCGCGGTGGTGGCGTCGTTCTCTGATGGTCTGTGGTTGCTGCTGCAGGTGTGGAGCGGCGTGTGCGGCGAGACTGCGGCGGCGATGGCGCGCGCGTGGACGACGACGCTGGGCAGCGACGCCCTGGAGGCGAAGGAGAGGCTGGATCACAAGCTCAGGGGCCAGCGACAACCTGTGGTGCTCAACAACAGGTGCGTTTCTTGCTCTTGTGCTGTACGGCTGTTGTTCAGAATCAGAGCCACACCATTTCCACCTCTAGTGTACGTTTGTGGGAGCTATAGCTCGCTTTTCCGCTGATTTAATTAGGCCACGTTTAATAGTGATGTTTCTTCAATTTTTATAAAGGAGAAAGACTCGATAGTGGCGAGGCCGGTGAATATGACTGTTCAATTTAGGAGATACTCGTACGAACTCGCTGATAAATTTAGTGATGAGAATATATGCACTTTCTACTGCAAAATGCCAAGACAATTTTGCATGAGAATCTACAATCTATCTCTGATGAGATACGAAGTTTTTTTTCCCAATTTACGTCGTTTTTTCCTCTGTAAATTATTCATGGAATCTATGTGAGATTCCCTGCTCGTCTGAAAACTGAAAGGAATCCCACAGAACTAACGGTGGTACGTACAATTCGGTGCAGGCATGAGATGAGCACACGACCACCGCCGGCAAAACCGCACGACGACGCAACGTGCAGCGGCCACCACTCGGCAACGACGACGGCGGCGCCCTGCGGCGTGATGCTGCAGCGGGAGGTGCTGCCATCGTCGTTGCCGTCGAGGCCGAACAAGAAGGCAGTCGGGTGCCGGTTCAGCTGGTGCCGGCGGCTGACCGGCAGGCGGCGGTGCGCGCCGCCGGCGGCCGAGGCGGAGGTGGAGGCGGAGTGCGCGGTGTGCCTGGACGAGCTCCGCGGGGGGACGTGGTGGCGCGCCTGCCCTGCGCGCACCGCTTCCACTGGTCCTGCGCCGTGCCCTGGGTCCAGGCCGTCTCGCGGTGCCCCGTCTGCCGCGCCCATGTCCACGTCGCCGCCGGCCTCAGCTGACCGACGCACCGACGCCTTCGTTAATCGTCCTCCTCCTCCATCGGCGGCTGCTGCTGCTGCCATGCCACCCGCGGCGCGGCGGGACGCCCGGATCGGAGGCCTGGCGACGCGAGGACGGTCACGGCCTCACGACGCACGCCGCGCGTGGGACGATGCGTGCGTGCGTGCCTCGTGTCACGGGAAGGCCGCCATGCACGGACGGACCGGTCGGCGCGGCGCGGCGCGGTTAGGTGGTTGGCCGCGGTTGCGTTCTGACCTTGTTGCATGCGTAACCTGAACTATTAGGTGCTCAAAATCGAAGGCCTGGAGCCGGCGCAGAAGAAAACAAGAGCGCTGATGAGATAGTTCGAGGCGCGGATCTCCATGTGTCATGCTACAATGTGCAGGGAGGTGTTTTTTTTTTCTTTTTTAAAAAAGAAACAAACTGTTAACTGTAGACTGATGCGCAATGCATCGCTCGGTTCTGTAGTTTGTATGCTAAAAACAAACGTGTAACCAGATCCGTTTCTTGACATCTTTTACCCAACACGACTAAGGGTTTCTTTGGATCATTCATTCTTCTTAGGATCGGAGGGATCGGGGGTAATTTAGTTTAATTCCTCCTTACTCTCCAATTTTGAAGGGGGAAAGATTGAACCCAAAGTAGCTCTATCGGTGGGCAACGAATTTATGTTCTCATGATGTCAAATAATTAACAGACGAGGGCCGGTAGCCGTGTTAATTTGGAAAAATGATGTTTGTAATGGTATATGTACAAGCGAATACGAACTTTGTACACAGTAAGTAATATTAGCAGGTGCTGTGGTACGGCATGAGGTACTGCATCACAGCCTAAAATTCAGAATTCCAAATACTATTCCACAGCCACACACTCGTCACACTGCATTTGTTTCCACGCTAGATATCCAAACTATCCTGTCCTCTTGTTGTACGACGAAAGGTACTCTAGTACCACAGGCAGGCGTATCACATTCGTACTATACGCATGCTAATGCTAATCTGACCATTACCGTATTCGTAGTGTATACACTGATGAGTGATGACATGCGTCGTGCTCCCTCGGTTCCTCCTCTTCATGTATCGTAATCTGGCCATTTCATTACATGAATTAAGTTTGTCTAGGTTTGAAAGATATTAGCAACATTTTTATGTCTAGCTAGATAAGTTTATTGTCAAAATAGATTGAACAATATATCTGATGATGCAAATTATATAACATATAACAAATATATTTGGTCAAAGTTTATGACTTGATTTGCAGAAATTACGTGCAACATTTGTATCTCTAAATAAATTTATTAAAAAAATTAGATTCAATGATCTTTCCAATGATACTCATTATATACTATAAATATTAATATTTTTTAATATATATTTAAGTGAAGTTGTTTTTTTGAAAAGCGCAAACAATGGATATTTAGGGACGGAGGGAGTAAACTCTAATACCCACCGTCGGCCTCACCATAGGGCGTGATTGGTTGCCCCGACCGAGTCGCAAAGGGCCGTCCGGGTTGAGTCATGCACTTCTCCCCGTGTTTGGTTGCCCAGGTGGTATGTTTTGACCGCATCGCGTCGTGCATTTCAGCCCCCTCCATCCCAGCTCCCTCCATCTTCTCAAATCGAAGCTTCCCTCTCCAAATGGGACGGCACAAAGCAGTCTGCCGAGCCGGAGAGAGGGAAGACGACGCCATCCCGCCGATGCGCCGGGGAAGGATAGGATCACCGCCTCCACCTCCCCGACCGCTCCCGCCACCGCCGGCGGAGGTTGCCGCGAGTCCGTCTCTCCACCTCGCGGCCATGGAGTCCGGCCCTCTCCCGCCTCGCCTCCGCCACCCCGGCCTCCCGCCCCGCGAGCAGCTCCTCCGCCATGGCCGCCCACGACCGCGGCGGTGGACGGAGAGGAGCCGCCCGCGAGATCCGGTCCCTCGGGGCGCCCGCGGCGGGCGGAGCCGGAGGGCCCTCGCCGCGGCGCCGGCGTCGACGCAGCCCCATCGATCAATCGGCTTCCCCGCTCGATGTTCGACCGTTCGATGTCTAAGGTAGAAGAAGGACCCAGATTATATTAGATACTTTTCCGGGGTTCTCGATGCTTATCTCCTAGAGAGGAGAATTTTATATCCAGTCTTTGTTGTTTTCTAATAAGTTCAGGGGTCTCGATGCAAATGTGTTTTGGCTATTTTATTTGTTTTATTACAAAATGATTTCAGATTTCCATTTCAATTGTGGTGGTAACCACACCAAAACCATTCATGGGTGACCCAACCTCACAAGATGCAGCAAACCAAACATAGCAACTTGTATCACTTTATTCTAATGAATCATACATGCCGGCAACCAATCATGATCTCTCTCACCTGTATGCACAGTGTTTTTGACAACCAAAAGAGAGTGTATGGTTTCGCCCCGCACCGAGGGGACCCTGGACGGCCCTTTCATCCCGGCCGAGATCGTGCAGGGGCAACCAATCACACCCACAGTGAACATGTATTCCCACCGTCCCGAATAAAATCAACTTCTAGAATCCATACCGGTCAAACTTGACTAACTTTACATGAGTAACAATATTTATAGTTATAATATAAAATTAGCACCTTGTGAAAATATTTTTTATCCAATGATACTAATTTAATAACATAAATAATTCTTATCATCTTTTCTAGAAATTTGGTCAAATTTCAAAAGAATTAACTTAAGACAATTCTAGAAATCTATTATTTTAGGGATGGAGGAGTATATATTTGTCAATATGGCCACCATAGCACCATCTACCATCTCTCGACATAATTTTTCAAACCACGAAATCGCAAAATGCCACAACGCTAACCAACTCGATCGTACTGTAGTGCGTGTGCGTCAGAGAGCACCACCGGCCGGCGTGGACTTCAAATATTCATTTTTCTCCGCACGGAACGAAAATATACACCGCACTCGAGTGATGGCGTGAGAAAGCAGGAAAGGAGAGTGAAAAAAGGACAAGAAAATAGACGGCTAGACGTCGATGCACGGTACGGAGCTCTACACGTCGGCAAGATCAGCACGAGCTGGCACAGTGGACTTTGTAAGGCTATGAAAAATCTGAACGTACTGTATGTACGGCGCTATCCTTTGATCTCCGGCCACCACCGTACCAGAGACGGATCTATAGTCAACATCAGTATCCACACGCTCAAAAATCGGCTGTCAATATTAGATTTTCACCCACCGTATATACTTTTACTTTGCCAGCGGTCAAGAGATTGTAACAAGAATACCGTCGTGTCGTGTGTGTTAATTAGGACATGGAGAGCAGGATTGCCTGCTTGAGTTGACAGCCAGGATGATGCCACGGCTAATCACTGATCGATCGATGTGACGTGGGATGGTGCAATCCACCTCTGCTAAACACACATCCCGCGCCTCCTCCTCACTCTCCGAAGGGATTAGCGGCCTGCACGGCACGTGTGGTGTAAAATCCTGTTTTTTTTTTTTTTTTTTTTTTTTTTTTGACACGACAAGATAACGCAGACGCCACAACACGCACGCACACTCACCCTCCGAACACACGTCGCAAACCCTACCCCTATGAAGCACCTCCGGGGGATCGAAGCACCCGCGGATCCGGAGATTCTCGAAGTCACCATTGGCGCCTGTCGTCGGCCGACGAACGTCGCTACCACTTAACGCACAACGCCGAAAAATCCTAGGAAAATCCCGGGAAAGGTCGCGAGCACCGTGATTTGAACCCCGGTGGGTAGCGTCCCCACCGGACCGTCCCTACCATTGGACTACAAGCCAATTCGCGTGTAAAATCCTGTTGCGCCTGCTATATTTTCATCCGCGTCATCGAGAATTTGCGTCTTTTCCGAAAAGAAAAGGAAAACTTGACAAGAAGCGAAGAAATCCGGATAGAAAGGCCCATCTATCTCGTCGGCCCAGTCTAACTGTAATCGGTCAGTGCTAGTGCTGCACTGCTGCGGCTTATGTCTCTAGAGGCGAGCAGGAATTAGGGTATTAGGGTGGCCGCAACGGACTAGCGAAATAGCTAGCTAGTAGGACGTGTCATCCGAGGTGGAGGAGAGAGAGCGCAAATAATCTCGTCGTTGTCGACTCTCTCGTCGCTAGCTCGCACGACTTTCAAAAAAAAAAAAAAATCACCGTCTCTGCTATCTTGGCCCACCTCAACCTTGTTCGTTTTTTATTCTTCCTCATACCAGCTCAGCTAGCAACGTAGCTGGTTCCACTGTGGACGCCCTTAGTCCTACCTCGGTGCCCCAGGCAGGCGAGCGATACGATCCCCAATCAATTGACACCATTGTGTGGACGGGGTCTATTGGTGATCTTGAAGGCCTTTGGCCTAGATCGGTGCCACGTGCTCTGGTAGGTTCTCCAATAGGAGATTTGAACGTCATATTTTATAATAGAGGGGGTACGCTAATTTGTGGCCCCTGCCAAATTTAACAAATTATTAAATTAAATTTGACCCTGGAGCAGAAGGGGTCGCTACATTGGCGTTTCATTGTTCATGTTCGTCTTACGATGTCTAGAAGATTAATTTTAATATAGGTCGTCCCAAGTGTTAGTTGTATTTTTTTTTTTACTGCCCCTCCAAAATTGTGATAAATTTAAGTGTGCCACATATCAAGCCAATGTCTTGGGACTCATTCTGACTTAAACAAGGGGTCGGTCTTTACCAACTTCCAAATCCAAGATTTAGGGAAAAAAAGGGGCAGGGCACTCTTCATTCTTCGCTCGAAACTCATGAAGAGGTTGGTAAAGCAAACTCCCTCCTTGGACGAGCACGGGGCTTAGTCAAGTAGAACCGGGTTGCGCTGCTTATCAGTGGGGCCATGCCGGTACGACGGAATATGCCTTAGCAAGGCCAATCCCCCCAACCCACACACACACACCCACCCCTATTTTTTTAAAAAATGTTAGAATAGCTTCATTTTTAAAATTTTATTTCATAATTTATTTGTTTAAGTGTTAATTGAATAAAATATCAACAAATATCACATATCCTTTTATTCTTTTATATCCTTTAATTTAACATTTCCATTTCAATTTGTTTGGGGTGCGCCAAGCCCAAGCACCCAAGCAATAGTGCAACACTAGGGCGACACACGAGAATCTTGATAGCAAGCTACCATTTTAGATTCTCCCCACAAAAAAAGAAATTTAATATCATTGTGGGCACGTCCCACGACGTATATTAAACCGATAAGAACAGATACTACACTGATCTTAGCCAAAAGGCCGAGAAAGGTATGAGTTGCCTTGGAGGCCATGTCCTTCCTTTTGTACATGCCTCACCAGGTTTATGCCTGTCACCTTGCGATGTGGTACTATTCCTAAGCTGAATAGGTGGTGTTAATCACGATTTGAGGTCATAATCCTTATGATGGGCTTGATGGTCCTCGGCCTTCTCTGGCTGTTCGATGGGCCTAAATCCTGAAACTCAGGATTCCAGGGAGAGAGACAATTAATAACCAAGCAAGCAACCGAATAAGAAACAGTGTTACCCTATGTTTGGTTAATTGTTTTTTAATGTAATTGCAGCCTTGCAGGAATTATGTATTTCAATTATGATAGAAAAACAGGTTTTATATACATAGCAAAAGGGGGCACAGCCCCATTAGAATTACGGAATGTGTGTCAGCCGAAGCTTGTACGGAAGTCAACTTGAGATTTCAACTACGATTGTACATGCGTTCGGTTGCACAAAAGTTCTCAAGTGACGCCAAATGAAATACGCTTCGCCCTTTCGATGCTGAATGCAGGGATTGAGGATTTAGTAGATTCGGTCATGATGTTTTTTAATTCTGAAATTCAGACCATGCTAAGCAGTTCGCAGCATGAAAAGAAATGCTAACGAATGCTAGGATTCATTTACATGTACCAACTAGCAACGCTTCAGATAACAGAAATTTTGAATCTAGAATTTACAAATATGTACAGGGTTGTCATACACAGGGGAAGACTACAGAAGCTATATACAAAGTCTCGGTATTTTAAAAGTATTTTAAAAGTTGACGACATGAACAACGACGCATCGGTCGCAGGATTTGGTCATTCTCTTCGGAAGGGTGACGGTCAAAGCTGACATGCTCTTGCAGTGTCAACTGTCCAAATTGACGGGATCGCTGTTGCCTGACCGAATCTGCTTCAACCACGGAGCACCAGGGGATGCCCTATCCGCCGTTGCGGTGCCCGTGCGGTGCCAAAAGGAGGGGGATGGCAACGCCGAGGCTTCACGAGGCGACTTCGCAGATGTCTCCGCGGCACAGAGGGCACACCCTGCAGTAAGCAGCGTTGTGAGGTGGGGATCCCTAATGCTTCCTGTGCATTGCTTGACAGTATTCCAATGCATATCAGAACTAAACAAACCATGATGGATACCTGTGTATTTCTTTCAGCCATTTGTCAACACATTGCAGGTGGAACTCGTGCTTGCAAGGAAGAGTTCTTATCTGGTCTCCGTCCTCATATTCAGTTAGGCAGATATGACACCTGATGAGAAAAAACAATGACATGTTAGGTTTCAGCATCAGAAACCGCAAAGGAGTGATAGTAAAAAAGTAAAATATAGTCCTAGGCTGCAGGCATCTACATTGCAAGGTGGTCGCAGCTGTTGTGATACTAAAAATACAATAAAATATCATAACTTTGCAAGGCTATTTGATAGCCCAAAGGTTATAGGGTACACATAACAGGTTGACAGAAAAAACTAACGTTAGATGTCTAACTGATCACAATTGTGGAAGGAAAAAAACTGATGCCCATTGAGGCGAGAGGGATATGTTTTCCTTTCCAGGCAACTCTCATAGCTATACTAAAGAATGTATGATGCAAAACTTATCAGTCAGCGCGCATGGTCTGTTTTCTTTTGCAAAACTTATATATCTTAAGAAATTTAGAGAGAGATTAGAATGATTAGAAGCTCACTGTTCCATATCATCACTGCATTGGGGTGTCTCAAGCTTTTTGTAGCTCTTACATGGCAACGAATTAACCACAGATTCAGGAGCCTGAACAGAGACCATGGAAAGTGAAAGTGATGCAGGTTGACGGTGAATTTCATCCAACACCTGAAAAGAATCGGTAGGCCATTAACATACCTTGAGTAAACTAGTAATATACTAAAAATGCGACAAGAGCAATGGAGTTCATAGTTAACACACTGCCAACAATTTCCTCTGAATTTCTATATCTAATGTACAACTTTACTTTAAAATGGTCTATCTGCTGTGCTTCAAACATGCCTGAACCATCCCATGATTGTCTGCAAACCTTATTGATGTCCATTGCTCTTCTGACATGTTATACTCATAACGTTTTTTTTTTTTTTGGGGGGGTGTGTGTGTGTGTGTGTGGGGGGTGGTGGTGCGTTGAAAATTATGCAATTTCAAAGGTACAGCAGAAATGATTAGCACCAAGTGAGATAGGCCAAAATAAATTATCACATTATATTATTAAAGTCGGGAACTGGAGTTCAATCCTAAAAGTAAAAGTTGATAGAATACATATGTAAATGACATAGAATCAGTGAAAAGATTTTGTCCATGTATTCTCTCACTTATTATGTCATCATCATATAGAATGTTATTGCTGATGATAATCAAATTTACACGAAGGAAAGAATACCTCAAATAACGCCTCAGTTAACATGACAATTCTTGATATACTTGCTCGGGCACTAGATTCTTCAGCAATCAAGAAAGAATCACAGGTGCATCGGCCAATTGGATGAATCCCCAAAGGACATGCTGCAGTGCTTTGTTCATTATCAAAAATAGCACGACGATGCTCCCTAATCTGTAACAAAGAAGAATAAGGTGTGACCATGAGATGGATCAGCAAAAGCCATAACAGGAAAAAAAATAAATATACAACAAAGCAGGCATTACAATTACCCGGGATCTTGAATACTGGCTTACTCTGATTGAACCATGTCGCCTGCGATGAAAATATCTTGATTCCCCCAACTCTTCAAAAATGTCATCACCAAGGTCTAGCCATGTACTGTAAAATCCGAGGTCATCAGCATCAGATTCTGGATAACCTCTTGAGCCGCGCCTGGAAAATGCATCCCATAGAATCCTTCTGTGACTCCTCCTTGTTTCACTGCTGCTAGAATCTCTAGAGCGTCCTAGACCGTCATTGGAGAAAATGCTCATCATGTCATCATGTAATATACTCTCCCCAGTCTCACCATGTGCCCCCCTGAATATAGGGACATCTGCTCTGGTAGGGATTGGATCTGGCATTGGTTCCACAGTTGCAGATGATGCAGTGGAAGAGTTAGGAAACGTAGATGTTGAGCTAGATTGAGATACATCTGATCTTTCATCACTTGTCATGACAGTTGTAGATGAGGTCCCTTGCGGAGATATCTCTCCTTCTAAGTCAGACATGATCCTTTCAGACATCGTCAACGAGGGGTCCCAACCAGATTCAGAAGTTGAGCCACCAATTTCATTAGCGGTGACTGTGCTAGGAACATTTTCCAGCTCTGGTCCTATAAAACTTATTCCTTCTCCTGATACATCACTATTAACAGCTTCATTACTGAAACTTCCCCTAACCATAACAGCTTTCCTAGATGAGCTTTCAAGGCCACTTGTTTCAGCGTTTTCAGTCCCCAGGTCATCTTCCTTGTTCTCATGACAATTGAGGTGATTGAATCTGAGATGATGGCTTATGGTGCTTGAAGACGAATGCAGCCTTGGATTTGTCTCACTGGAAATCTGGAGATCCTTAGCAGCTAGAGAAGCCTGAAAGTTAAGGGCACTCACTGGTCGCCCTGACTGTCGAGATTGTACCTGCAGACAATACCTTCCTGACATCAGATACCAGCATAGATACAATACATGTGGACTAAAGGCAGTCTATATCACTAACAGAAAAATATCAAACAGAAAACGCTTGTAAAACACACACACCACACACACAATGTTCCAGATTCCACAAATCTGCTTTAGTTTGTCATTTGGAGGCCCAGACAGACTCTTTAATGTGCACAGACTAACTATGGGAGCCATCCACTCTTCATTCATGTGCATTATGGAAAGGCGCATGATAAGACCAGATGGAATAATTCATGCTTTGCAAGTCGCAGATATATGTAATGAAGGTTGTAGGACCGCAAAAGTTTCAGAGCATTAGCAACTGCTCCAGCAGACTAATCATATAATCGAACAAAGCAATACTAGCAGCTCAAAGCACCAAAAGCTAAGTCAAGTTCCTGCTTCGCCCTCCATACATCTACACAAAACCACGCTCTTCAATCTCACAACCTAGGGGCGGAGGGCGTCCGAAACTCAGGAGGACCATCGATCGATTCACCGCGGAGAATCCGCACCTCACCAGAGACTAATCCGTGGCCGAGGCCAGGACTCCGGCCCGTGGACCGCGGTGCCGGAGCTACTGCCGGCGCTCTCCGGCATCCAGGGATGCCAGACGAAGACGCGGCGCGGGTACCGGGACTAGTACCTCGATGGCGTGCGAGGAGGAGGGCCCGGCCGCGGTGAAGCTCCCGCCGCCGTGCTCGGCGGCGGACGAGGAGGATCCGGCCCCGAAGCACCCGCCGAGGCTGAGGCGCGCCCGGCGTCGGGACGGTGCGTCCGCTCGGCTGCTCCCGGCGCCCATCTCGCTCGCCGGCTTTCGAGCTTTTCCCCCTCCCTTGTCCGAGTGGGAAGAGGAGCGGATGAGAGAAGGAAATGACGAGGAAATCGCTTGGAAGTGCCGTGCCGTTCGCTTTATATTTTTGGTTCGCTTTTGGTTTCGAAAAAGATTTATTATTAGTGCACGTTATTTATTATCGCTAGATTAATTGCCTTGTGGACAATAATGTCCTCTAGAAGTGGTTTATCGTCGTCTCAAGCAAAGTTGACCTTCACGCCATATGCGCCAGGAAAAATTGGCACCCAGACAAAATCACAAGTGCAAACTCTGCCTTGTTCGCTACCAGAATATAACATACCTATAGCAATAAAAAAATGCAACCAGCACTAATTTTCACTGTATCGTCTTGGGATTGTCTACACCGAGCCGCCTAGGTGAATATTTAGAGACATAGCCAACGATTTTGATGGGGGCCGTACAAATGTGATACATAATAATTATATGTTTCAACAACTTATGAAAAAATTTGCACTATTTAAAGAACCATTTGAATAAAATCATTATTTATATATTTCCACTGTCTAACTGATTCTATATTTGCGAGAAACCGGAACAAATTATGACAATAAAATTTGGAAATCTCATTGAAGAAGCTGTTGGATCGTGGTGCATTTTTTTTCCACCAAAATCTTTATATTTATTTCTACCTATTATTAGGACGGAAGGATAAAGAATTTCTTGTAGTTGCTGCAAATAGCATGCATGGAAAGGATTTTTTTTTTTTTTTTTTTTTGCTCACCACAATTTCAGTTCTGATCAACTTATGCTGGATTTAAAGTTGGCTTTACAGTTGTACTAGAGTTACAGTGATTAATTTGATTTAGTTTATAGGCAAAACTGATGCAACTTTTTTTCAAAATCATTAAGAGAAAGCAATTGTTTTACATGGGTGGTTTACAAGATTTTCAATGACAACAGACACCCATCTCATCCTGCACTACTCTACTACTCGCAAAAGTAGACAACCTAGGTGCTTGACACCCACCTAGACCCACAACTCCGCTTGATGTTTGATAAGTGCCTTGATCGCATGGACGTCGGTGGCCGCTCCCCCGAAACACCTGGTGTTCTCTCCTTCTAAATCTCCCAGGCAATGAGAGCGAAGAGGGGGTCTGCACCTTTCCTTTCATTGGCGTTCCATCTTAATCTCCAGTCACGCCACCAGTTGAAGATGTCACCTGTCGGTGGCTCATGTAGGTAACCCTAATTTTACAACACGTTTAATCTGAGTGTGGAACTCCTCTAAACACATGTTTTTTTTTATAAGCTCACTAAATTCAAATGCAGGAATGAGATGGTTTTCAGAGGAGCTGCCCTAGTATTGCCCGCCTCAAGGTGTCATGCTTAGAAGAGATCAGCCTTAGCTAGACAATGGAGCAACTTATTGAATATGAAATTTACAGTATCTCTCCCCTCTAATGTAATCCTATAAACTAAGGTCATGCCTTCCACCCACCGGCCTAGCCCGACATCAAGTGGGACGTTCCTGTCCTCCCCGAAGTTGACCTTAAAAAATCAGTGGAAGGACCGAATCAGATGCAGCAGAAAATGCTGTATTTTCGTAGATCCTTTCACCTACATTCCGTCATGGTTCACTTTTGAAGCACGCCTGTTTATTAGCCACAGTAAAAGAGGATCATGTAAGGCATGAGTCATTTAGCTTTCGCGGCAGCAGGATGCGTGTCATGTACACCCATGCATCCACTCGCTAAAAAGCTAAGGGCAACAACGTAGGTCGTAACCACACCGTTTCGGCGTTTCATGCCTGCAAGCAAGATGAATTTTCTTCATGGGCATAACAAGACCGGATCCGGTTTGGTCATCAGATGATTCTCTATTTTCTTTTCCCGTGCAACTAACTGTATTTCTCTGTTCTTTCTTGCCGGTTCAGAGCACCGGAACAGTCGGTTAGGTTGCTACGGCCTTTTTAATAAAGACCAACTAGTAAGTCAGTTCAGTGCACCAAACTGCATGCTGAAACCGCTGATTGGCCGGCCGACATTGCCTAGGCCAGCAGCAATCCTGTACTCCTGTCCAGGTGAAACACCACCTTTATATGTGCAAAAAAACAATGAAAAAGTAAATATTTCATCCATCCTGTGCACGAATCTTGATGGCCTTTTCCCAGCTTGCATTGTAGATAGATCTTTGTTGGCAGCACCGGAGTTGTTTGTGTACTTGTGATTCAGAAAAGTTTCGGGCATGGTGTTCTGAAAGTCCAGCAGTACCCCAAGCCTTTCATGATTCGGTGTACCAGCAGCAGCTCCTCTTTTTGGCCGCAGTTGATGCGTCGTGGTGTGATATGATTCCCTTTCTGAAAGGACATGTGGTGTTATGATCCATTCAGCTTTGCCCATGAGAAGTTGGTCTGAATGAATCATGGTTCGTCAGTTAGGATTTGGACAACACCGCGAAAAGAGTTATCTCCGTTTGAGAGGCATGGGGTCAGGCACAACACAAAGCCATGGCAGACAAAACAGGACGGGGCCTGCATAATAACCCTGAAGCAGTTCGTTGGTCTGAATCTGAATGAATCATGGTTCGTCAGTTAGGTAATCGCAGAGAAATTGCTGTCATGAACAAACTGTCCTTCCGTTGGAGTTGGACTCTGCAGAATGCAGTGCTGGACGTTTGGGTCAATCTTGTACTGCACATTAAACACAACGTGCTGTTAGGCCAAACTCTGAAAACCTCATGAGTGAGTTTCAGAAAATGTGCAGAGAAGGGAGACTGCTGCTACATCCAAATTTCAAATATGAATGACAATAGACAGGGAGGGAAGTCATATATCATCTGAAGTTAGGGGGGAAATGCACATCACAACAAACCGGAAAAAGTGCCTATTTTTCTCCTCTCATGTCTCTCTCTAGTCTCTACCCTCTACCAAGCACCAGAATATTCATGCTTATGAAACACTTGTAGTAATGTCCCAAACAGCCAATTTGTTTGTTGTCTGACTAAGGATTTCTTTGAAGGAAATAAAGACGGCGACAAGGCTGCTACGAAACCGACAGCTCCAGCAGGCAGCCGAATGGACGGGATAACCAACGCCTTAGAAATTATATAATCTCGACCTTAAGAGCGGAACTGATTGCAGGAAGTTGAGTTATGGGCATGGAGTACCTGACTATTTATAAACATGAAATAAAACAAGACAAATGGAAACAAACAAGCAAATGCAGGGGTTATGGAATGGGTCGGTACGCTTTGCCCATCAGAGACGCCGAGGATAATATGCTTCGTGTCCAGTGTCTGGTAGCGGCCACTAATTTGGCTGTCGACACTGACCATTCCAGCTTCCAACAGTGCCCAGATTTTATTTCTTTCATTCATGGAGCCAAAAATGAAGCACAGTACAGTGTTCTTTTGAGATGACAGTAGAGGTCTGAAGCTTGCAAACAATTCAGATATACATTCGATCTTCTCGTCTACGTATTATTCAAATTAATCTATACCTACTAATAAAGCGAATAAATTTCCGTCATCTCCTCACCTTTTCGTCCACCCTTCCGATTGTAATTTGGAAGTAGTTGCAACACACGGACATATTTGTCAGTAATAGTAAAACAATCATTTCTCTTTTTAGGGGAACCTAGTGTAGTTGCTGGGCTGGGCGAAGTGGTGGACGGGCTGGAAAACTGTGGGGGTTGTTTGCTTTGGGGTGGCCCAATAATAAGCAATGAGCCCAAAAGACCATATCCCCTTCGGCTCTCAGCGTTCGAAGCGCCTTCTCCTCCACGGCGCCGTCCAGGACGCTCTCGGCGGCCGCCATTGCTCGCCAGTAGGTTAAGGGGTCACCGATCGCCGGGAGCTGGGGCGGCCGCCCCACCACGCCTACAGGTTGGGTCCGGGTCCGCACCTTCTCTCCCTGGCGCCGCACCAGCGGCGAGGAAGGAACGTGCGCCCCCTTTCTCCACCTGGCGCTACTCTGTACTGGCTGGCGCAGGGACGGGACGGGATCCGTCGATTTCTTCCTCACCTGGTAAGGAGCCTAATCTCGCTTGGTTGTTTGGGTGGATGGCGTGTCCTGTTCCGCGGGTCTAGTGCGATCAGGAAGCTGCGTTGCATTAGAAGCTAGCAAATTCGGGTTTGCCTGGAAATTGAAAACGGATCTATTAGGTTGTCGAACTGGGAAGGTGAACGCACTACTACCCTTTCACCACTAATGACATGAAAACATATGCCCACTTCTATTCAGGTGATACATAGGCTAAAAACTTCGATTCTGTATGCCCATTTCTACTATGTATTTCTGTTTCGGAAGAAAACATGGCTAGTGGTTAGGGACTAAACATTCCATTTTCAGGATAATGTCGAAATGGGACTTGTTTCCCTGAAAATTGAAATCCGAGGGAGACCAGACCACACCACACCACACCGTGACACCGTACAGGGGTGTGAATGGTGAAAGCACAATCCCTTAATCCCCTAAACCATAAGTTTGCCACTAGTATCAGCAGCTGTATCCTTTGTCTAGCTTGTACTGTGAAAAGCATCAACGCATCATCACTCACTGGGCATCTTTTTATCTATTTCCCTAATATACTTTCTTTGTCCGGTCACTTCACCTAACAACTCGTATATATGAAAGATAAGCTGCAGTTTTGATCTAGCTTTGTTGAGATAATCTGTGCCGTAAGAGGAACCTGCAATTCCTGATAGTATTTTTTTCTTGAAAAAAAAATCAGATATAGATAATGGATGTATGAATCTTACAACTTGTACTGTTACTTTCTGCCATTTCAGATCTGAGGGGTTAGTCAGTTGATATTAAAACAGAGTAAGTCTGTGCTTTGGACTGGATTTGGATTAATCAAGGGGTGAACTGGGCTGGATTAGATTTGGATTAATCAAGGGTTCCTTTTCCACCATTTTAGATCATCATGGAAGCAATAGAAGATGAAGCACCAGATGAGGTAATGAAACGTAACATATTGGAGTGACCAAATGATATTTCGTAGTATGGTAATATATATAACTTTAGTTCTCAACTCTTTTGTACAATAGATGGTTGATAAAGCTGGGCAAACTTTGTCCGTTCCTGAAGTTGGGATGGTTTTCAAATCAGAGGACCAAGCTTATGAGATGTACAATACCTATGCCGGTAAGGTTGGGTTCAGTGTTAGAAAGAGCTGTACAAAGCGCCGAATGGATGGTTCTCTTTCTCAGAAATATATAGTTTGCAGTAACCAAGGATATCAAAGAAGTGAGTCATCACAGGGCACTAAAAGAACAGGTTGCAATGCCAGTATTCATCGAGAAACTGAGTCATCACAGGGGCTAAAAGAACAGGTTGCAATGCCCGTGTTCAGTTTAGTGTCAACAGGGAGGGGACATGGAGAGTACAAAAGGTTGTACTTGATCATAATCATGATCTTGCTAGTCCAAATAAGTCGCACAAACTGAGGTCCCAACGACGTGTTATAGAAGCGGACAAGAGACTAATTGGTCAGATACGGGAAGCCGGGATGAAACCAGCTCAGGTGTATGAGTTCATGAAGGAGTTTTATGGAGGATCGACAAAGTGCCATTCCCAAGGTTGGGTTCCAATAATGAGATTGGTTTCCAGCGCAAGAAGTACTTAGAACCCAATGATGCGCAAAACACTGTTAGAGTACTTGAAGAATAAACAGATAGAGGACCCTACCTTTTTTATGCCGTTCAAGTAGATGAGGTAGATGGCCAAATAGCTAATTTCTTTTGGGCAGATAGTCAGTCTATTATGGATTACGCTTGCTTTGGTGATGCTGTGTCATTTGACACCACATTTCAGACTAATAAGCTTGAAATGCCCTTTGCTCCACTAATTGGAACCAACCATCACATGCAGATAATAATTTTTGGGGCTGCACTAATATTCAATGAGAGTGTTGAGTCATTTGTTTGGCTCTTTGAAACCTTTCTAACAGCTATGTCAGGCAAGCATCCAAGCACAATTTTCACTGATCAGAATGTGACCATGGCAGGAGCAATAGCTTATGTATTCGAAACACAAGCCATCGGCTTTGTTTGTGGCACATCTGTCTTAATGCTACTAAACATCTCGAGCATGTAATTCAGAAGCATGCTGAGAAGTTTCTACTTGATTTTAAGAGATGTGTGTACGAAGATAGATCAGAGACTTTGTTCATCAAGACATGGCATGATTTGGTGACTGAATATAACCTCGAGGACAACCAAAGGATGACAGACCTTTATAATTCGAGGAAAAAAGTGGGCTGCTGTGTACAACAACTCTTTTACAGCTGATATGACCTTGAGTCAAAGGAGCGAAGGCATGAAAAATATATTCAAGAAAAAAATTTCGTAGGAAACTCTCTTTTTCGGAATTCCTTGTGGAATATGAGAAGGTTTCTGCTAGTCTTCGTGAAAATGAGTTAGTTGCGGATTTTAATTCACGTCGAAAAGAACCCAGTTATTTACATCCCAAATCTACCTCTGTTGAAGACCAAGCGGCAGAATCATACACAATGAGGGTGTATTCAGAGTTTGAGGAAGAATTTAAACTACAATTTGCATTCTCTTGTAAACTGTTACAAAGTGATGGGTCCAACTTGACATATATGGTTATGGATATGCAATCTGTTCATGGAGCAACGGTTGTATTCAACAATGAAAATATGGCCATTACATGTTCTTGCAGGAAGTATCAATCCATAGGTACGTAAACACATTTTAAATTACAATGTAGTTTCTAATACAATATGATGAAAAAATTGTCATCCTTATCTTTTAGGTATATTGTGCACCCATGCTCTCAAAGTCTTCAATGCGAATGATGTTTTCATTTTACCATCACAATACATTCTGAACAGATGGACAAAATATGCAAAAAGAGGATTTTATATTGAGGAAGAAGGAACTGAGAACGAAGATTTGAAAATGCGTGCTGCACGTATCTCACGAAAAGGCGCAACCATCGCATTGAAGTGTTCACTGTCAAAAGATCTTCTTGATTATTTGGAGAGAAAGCCATAGATAAGCTGGACTTGGAAGCAGATAATTCTCTAAGCAAGATGCCAGAATAATGCAATGAGGGTCCGGCTTTAGTAGCCTGGCTGTAGTAATGTCTCCAGGAAGCACAAATCAGTGAGATGATACAAATGTCTCCGGCTATTTAGTATCTTTTTAGCTCCATGTACAAATGTGATTACCGAACCATCTTAATAGATGCTAAAGAACCATTTCTGTTATCAAAGAAACATTCAAAATTTCAAAGTAACCAGAGAGAAAAATCATCTCTTTTTTTAACACAACCATCACATTCCAGATTTCAAAAACATCCCACATTTGTACACCCTGTCCCTGAATTAACCTTAATTTTCTGAAATCATGATATGCACCAATTTTCAGAATGTCCTGATAGTTCATTTAGTGAAATGGATCAAGCTTCCTGGGACAGCCCTGGAGCACATCACCTTGCCCCCATGACAAGGAACTGGGTTGTCATGAACAAAGCTCCCTCTCCTCTCATGCATAGTTACATTTTTTAAAATATTCCTTTCTCAAGTCGATTCTTCTCAAATTGTTGCTGCATATCTTTTTGAGAAAATTGGATAACTCTAGCTGACTATTAAGAGTAAAGCATATATTTTTCGTTACAGTAACATAGACTTTAGCATGCTGGTTTGCTGAACATGCGCATGTGCACAGATAGCCTGTAAGAGCTCACTTGATGCTGGTAATAGTAGAATGGGTGCATATGCAGACGTTTGTTACTACATTTTTTTTTTTCCATTAGTAGTGAATGGTTTTGTCCACCTTAACTAAGTTGTTTTCTGGATTGATGTTTCTGGAAACTAATGCTGTGATCAAATTTGACCCTGTAGGCTCTGAAACCGATAAACAACACTGCATGTGTAACTGTAAGAAACGTTTCATTATTCTCTGGTCTGCGATTGTTTGGTGTTGTCCCATATGATCTATGTGCAACAGTACGATTTTTGGATAGACAACTAGAGAAGTAATGCCACATATATGTGGATGAAATGAACCTGAATTTCTGACAAAACATTATATATTCATAGGTCCCTTTATTTTTGTTTTAGTTTCATGTGCACAGCTAGCAAGAAAGATATTGCAGGATTTCATCATAATGATCTAACTAAAGATTTCATCATGATGAAGGTATTGTAGGATTTGGTAACCACTGAAAACTTGGCAGTAGTAGTTTCTGCTATTAACGTGTACGTGACAGTGGCAGACATGATCATTTGCTTCAAAAGGCAATGGCTGATTGTATTGATGAATAAATATCCTATTAACATGTTTTCTCTGTAGTCTTGGGTTATAGACTTACAGTGTCAAGATACCCCAACTAGCTGGCTGGTTGGCTGCGTGATGGTTGGGGTCCTGTATCCGTTGGTCCTCAATGCTCAACCTACAAAACGACAAGTACATATTTTTTGTGCACGCCTTGCCAATGTTGAAATCACTTCAGCTTTAAAAACTTGGATATTGTTTACATTTTCAGATACAAAAATGTGAATAACAGTGATGCACGGTCAATACAAGTTAAAAAGCCCATCGGTTTCCAAATTGATGCACAACTGATGTATAAACAAATAAAGATTGTTAGGTACAACGTTTTTGTGACATCCATTGGTTCATTGGGTTCCTTTACAATTACCTCAGACATTGCTGTAACTAATTTTACTAATCTTTTGCTTCAATATATAAGTACAATCATGTGCTGTCGCCGATTTCTTGTCTGTGCCTGACCACCATGCTTTGATAGGTTGCTAACAACAATGGTTTGATAATCTGCATTTTCTCATCAACGTTCCGTATCTGTTTGTTGATTTTGCCATCCAGGTTCGATAATCTGCGGTAGCAAGTACATTACTTCATGAAGGCGGGGATCACATTTTTTTTTCTCTTACAATAACCATTGTAGGATCATCATTAGCAACAACAGAGGGGATCTTAGAATATGTAATGGCCTTTGCTTTTCAGATTGGATATTACAGCCAAATTCGTTTTGAATCAATAAAAACTGGGAAGGTGTTTGGGTTAGTCCAAAGTTGCAACATTATAGTTTGCTTAATTGTTGGGGTTACATGCTAGTGATCAGGTATTCTTCTGTTGTTTGTAGAGCAAAAGGGTGTAGGAACCCTTGCTGAGGGCGAGCCTTAAATGAATACTACTACTTACTCCCTCCTGACGACTGGTATTAGAAGTCGTTTAGGACAGGCGACACGGTCTCCAAAATACAACTTTGATCTCTTGTTATTATAAAAATATTTATAAACATGTGATATATATATACTTTCATCAAAAGTATTTTTTAAGACAAATCTATTCGTATAATTTTTATATTTACAAACTCAACAACTTAAAAGTTATTGATGATTTATATTCCCAATGTTTGACCAAAACCTTGTCCAAAACGACTTCTAATAACAGCCGGAGCGAGTATCTTACTACACTCGGTACATACGAAAAAAGATACATCTACGTTGCACACTGGCCGAGCATTTCTAGTGCAAAACAGAAATGGACCAGCAACAATGACGTCACAATTGTTGATTCCTAAAAGACTGTTTTATAAGTAAATCAAACCACCACTGACACAGGGCACCTACACTCACAAAGTGACAATTTATTCTATGAAAATTCGTTTGAGTGGCTCCTGTTCTCATTCTACGAGCAAACATAGAACAAATACACTCAGCAACATGGTTGAAGAAATACACCTCCATACATGCATCAAAAACTGACCAAATGATCAAATTTAGGCCTCAGTTACTGCAACACTACATATATAATAATAAGGTAACAAAGGTTCTTTACTTAGCATAGCAATGCAGCATGGAATCTTGAGTACACCACAGTAGTACCAATTCTCTTAACATAACCAGAATCACAATAAAAGTGCCATGGCATCACTTGCTAGCTTACAGAAACACTGAGACAATGAAAACAAAATGAAGATAGCTCTTAGACCCTAGGCTTCCGACGCAGCAGCCGGCCAAATCCCCACGCTCAGAAGCCGAGCTTGGTGCGGCGCCAGTGCCTGCGCTTGGCGTTGTACCTGAAACAGCACAGATCGCAGCAACTCGGTCAGCGACAACCGAATACAAATCGGACGAGCACGAGTTCGTGCGGTCGCGGTCGTCACCTGATGGTGTTGTCGGTGCGCATGCGGATCCAGTAGGGGATGGGGCGGTTCTGGCGCATCTTCTTCGCCAGCTTCTTCTTGATCCGGAAGGTCTTGTGCGACGGCTGCGCAAACAAAGAAGCAACCCAGCAACCAGGTCAGAGGAACACCGAAATCAAGGCGGCACAGGCCATCTCCATGGGAAACGAGGGATAGGATGAGGCAGTTACCATTGTTGCGTCTGCGGCGAAGAAGCGGCAGCAGCAGCGGCGGCGGCACGAAAACCCTAGGAGCGTGAAGGGTCGAAGTGGTGGACGGCGGAGATTTATATAGCGTGGATGAAGCCAGAGGCGCGATGTTGGGCTCGGCACGTTGGGCTCATGGGCTGGACCCGTCATCGTGCGCCGAAGGAAACGCCTCCCTTGCGTCCAACTGACCGCCTCGCATCGGCCCACTGTAGCCCGGTCACGGCCTTCTTCTTCCTTCTTCCTCGCGAGTCGCGACTCTTCTCTTCGCTCGCCCCGCCACACCGCCACACTCTTCCATGGTGGGCGCTCTCTCTCTCTCTCGCGCGCGCGCGCTCCTAGAACCCTAGTTCGCCCTTCCCACCTTGCTCCACTACTCTCACCTCTTGCGTTCGCAATCCCCTGCAGGATTCATCCTCGACACCAGCCGCCGCCACCGCCGCCGCTGCGCCGATGGCGTCCTCGGGCCCGTCGCTCGAAGACTGCCTCCGCCTCCTCGGCGGCGAGCGCGACGAGCAGAAGCTGGCGGGCCTGCTCGTCGCCGCCAACGTCTGCCGCGCGGGCGACGCCGACGCCGTCGCCAAGGTCTACCGCGCCGTCGGGCACCGCTTCCTCCGACGCCTCCTCAACACTGGTAAGAGACACGCCTGGAATCGCGCCTCGTGGTTGTCGGGTGAGGAGGTCAGTGGCTCAATGAGTTCTGCTTCGTGGGCGCAGGGTTGGGGAAAGTGGAGGGCGGGAAGGAGGACGAGCGAGAGGCATACCTGAGGCTCGCCGTCACCGTGCTCGCTGGGCTCGCGCGCGTCCCGGAGGTTGCGGCCGACGAGGGAGTCGTTTCCACTGTACCCCTAGTCGCCGAGGTTATCACCAAATCGTAAGAAATTTGCTCTCTCTACTTCTGATGCTCCACACTCAGTACTAACGTAGCAGTACACATGTATTCTGTTTTGAATCGTTAAGAGCTGAGGCCAACGATTTTGCTATCACTAACTACTTTGGATCCTGTGCTCGTGTTGCACATTCACTTATGCTTGTAGCTACGTCGTGTGCTGCAGGACCGATCCAGCAATCACTGAAGAATGCTTCGAACTTCTGTCACTTATTGCAATAGCCTCTGAAGATGGGGCATCCAAGTTTTGTGAGCCTGGTGTAATAGACATGGTCTTCCTTCAAATCTTAAGCTTCAATGATGGTATTGAATTTTCTGCTTGTGTCTTGTTGTCAATTTTGTCTCTAAACTGTGGTGTTGACACTGACGCTTGAGATGCAGATCTTAGCTGACATATTTTAAATTTGTGCATCTTGATATCTGCTTTTGTTACACTGTTTGAAATGTGGGCTCCAAAGCTTGCCTTAGTGACATCGGCTAGTATTTAGAAGTTGTGCTGTGGGTTCATGAATAGAAATTTTTTGGGTCATAACTCGTGAAAAGTATTACTATTATGTTTCTTTAATTGGTGTTCAATATAATTTGGTGCTTAATTTCTTATATGATTTTCTTGATTTACTTGCCCTTAAGAGTGGAACTGATTGCAGGAAGTTGAGTTATGGGCATGGAGTACCTGACTATTTATAATATAAACATGAAATAAAACAAGACAAATGGAAACAAACAAGCAAATGCAGAGGTTATGGAATGGGTCGGTACGCTTTGTCCATCAGAGACGCCGAGGATAATATGCTTCGTGTCCAGTGTCTGGTAGCGGCCACTAATTTGGCAGTCGACACTGACCATCCCAGCTTGAACAGTGCCCAGATTTTATTTATTTCATGAAGCCAAAAATGCAGCACACTACAGTGTTCTTTTGAGATGACAGTAGAGGTCTGAAGCTTGCAAACAATTCAGATAGACATACAATCTTCTTGTCTATGTATAATATTCAAATTAATAATAGTAAAAATGCAGCACACTACAGTGTTCTTTTGAGATGACAGTAGAGGTCTGAAGCTTGCAAACAATTCAGATAGACATAGAATCTTCTTGTCTATGTATAATATTCAAATTAATAATAGTAAAAAAATCATGTCTTCGTTTTATATATATAGTATATGTTGTCTGAAATAAATAAGATTTAGCACCCATTTTTCTCTTACTGATTCTTGCATCTTGAATGAAACTTTTTTTTTTTTTTTTTTTTGGAGGGGAACCTAGTGCAGTTGGTGGGCTGGGAGAAGCGGTGGACGGGCTGGAAAATTATGGGGGGTGTTTACATTGCTTTGGGCTGTGGCCCAATAACAAGCAATGAGCCCAAAAGACCGTAAGCCCTTCGGCTCTCAGCGTTCGAAGCCCCCTTCTCCTCCACGGCGCCGTCCAGGACGCTCTCGGCGGACGCCATTGCTCGCCGGTAGGTTAAGGGGGTTTCGGCTCGACGGGGGTTGGGGCGGCCGCCCCACCACGCCTCTGGGTTGGGTGCAGGGTCTGACCCTTCTCTCCTTGGCGCCCGCCGTGGCAGTAGCGAGGAAGGAGCGTGCGTCCCCTTTCTCCACCTGGCGCTACTCTGTGTACCGCGCATTTTGGCCATATGCGTCCCCCGTTGGAGACAGCCTAAAGGCACCGAATCTGAGTCCCTTCTATTCTTCCTCCCTTTTATTTATCGGCAGCACAGGCTGCTTCTTGTCTCTCTCAGCCGGCCTACTGGGCCTAGGGACAGCCCAGTCCATGACGGGGCGGCAGGATGTGCGACAGAAGGAAAGGCGGGTTGGGCCGGAACTCGAATATTCCAGGGTCAAACCATCCGCCCCGGCCCAGCTTGCCTGCCCTCCTGTAACGAACAAACCTGCCTATATAAAAACAGCGGCTGGCTGCCGCCGCCGCAACAACCCCCACCATCTCCGTCTCGCGGCCGCCGCAACAACCCCCACCATCTCCGTCTCGCCGCCGCCAAAAGGAAAAGATGGTCCGCGAGAGGATCTCCTGCCATGCCGACCTCCAAGCCCTGCAGCACCGCTCCGATGGGCGCATGTTTCTAAAGCTCGTCTCTCTGGAGTCGGTGTGCATAGCGACCGACTCGTATGCACTCCTCCGCAACCTGATTGAGCGGAGGTACTGGCGATGCCCCCAGATCGATCTCCTCTCGTTCGCAGGCGTCGCGCTGGAGCTCCAGAATATCAAGCAAGATCTGAACTCTCTACACGGGGAGGCCATGCTGGGAGAGGGCTTCCCGAATGCCCTCATACTCGTGAAGAACTCAGCAATTGGGCTCGAATGTCTGGGGAATGTAGCTAAGAAATGTCTGGGGAAGGATGTGTTCTTAGGCCAAGTTGAAGCGGTGGGCGGAGTGTTAAAGGATAACGCTGATGAGGTACTGAATGGTACTCGCAAATTTGCCTATTTTCAGTCAAGTCTCCCGCCCCTGATCAATGTGATCGACGTTCTGTTGTCGACCCAGGTTGATTTCCCTGATTCTGAGTAGACTATCAGCTGTTTCTTGCCAGCTCGTGACTGTTGTGATGAGTATTTTTTAGGGGCATGGCAAACAGCTTAGAACTGTAGGGTGTAGGGGTAGCTTGCACAACTCTCAAATGTTGCGATGTGTACTTCTTGGAGTGGCAACACCCTTTATGTTTGGATGATGTTAATGGATATTAAATTTTAAATGATTTGTATTATGAGATCTTTTCTCATTCTTTGCTAGGGTACAACTTGCAATTACTTTTAGTTAGGATGATTCTGTGGAATGGCAGGTCCACCATCATTTTGTCGAACGCCAGGTCCACAAATATTACGGAAAAATTCATTACGGAAACATGATTTTACTGTACAGTCACATGGAGGTATTCTCTCTTTTGGGGAATTAACTCTCAACAAAGATGCAGAATAACCTCAACTTTCACTGAAACTAATTTTGGTCGCTGGATCATCCCATGGATGACCCCGCGCCCATGAGTCCCCAATAGCCTTTGCTCTTCCCCTCCTCTCTCCCCATCTCTCTTGACGCGGCAGGGCGGCGGCGCTGTGGCGGCCGTCCTTCTCCTCTCCATGCCCACTTGCGCCGCAAGGGCGGGCCAGCAGCGTCCCTCGTCGGCTGCACCTCCCAAATCTCCGCGCCAACGACCGACGATCTGTTTTGCACGGTGCTGCCGTCGGCAACCTAGGGTTAGGTCTCTTCGTCACCACGCCAAGTCCTATCGCGTCGGCACGGTTAGGATGACCTACTGCGGTGCGGGATCTCTCCGGCGCGAGCAGCCCCAAACCACAAGGTGAGGTTGTGTTGCCCTCCTTATGTTCCCCTTCCCTTTCTAAATTGATATGTTAGGTTCTTCCTATGACACTGTTTTGAGTTTGGCAACGTATCCTATGGAAATCAACTTCGTGTGCAAACTATGCAAATTTCAATCTAGATCGCAGGATTCTCATCTGATGATCATTGGTGGAGGGGGTTAATTAGCAAAATTATAAATTATTAGGTGGGATGAGGGGGGGAGGGGGGTTAAGTGTTAAAATAACCCACCTCCACCGATGGTCATTGGATGACAATCTTGTGATCTAGATTGGAGTTTGCATATGAAGTTGGTTTCCATATGAAGCATGAGGAGACTCGTGTTGTTGCTCGAGTACTTTTTGGCTATAATGACATCATTATGGCTAGGGTCTTTGCTCACCAGGTTGGCCATGAGTTGCATGATTAAGTTTTCTTTTAGTGGTCTTTTCATCGGACCGCATGACATGTTGGCGGCGGCCAATGCCCTAAGACTCTTTACAGCGCTCGCTCAAGACTTGGGACCGACAGTTGTTTGGCTTTGTTAAGAAGCAGATTAAGGAGCTGAGGGCAGAGCTAGAAGAGGAGAGGAGCAACACCTTGTACCGGGGGCCGACGGACAAGGAGAGGGAGATAATGTCACGGTTGTCCAACATCCTGGCCAGGGAGGAAACTATGGAGAGACAACGGTCTCGCATCTCGTGGTTTAGGGAGGGGAACCGGAACACGACTTTCTTTCAAGCCAAGGCCCGTACAAGGAGTCGAACCAACAGAATTAAACAGCTGGTGGCGGAGGATGGCCGGGTCTTTACTGATCAAGATGATTTGGAAAGGTTGGCGTGTGAGTTCTATGAGTGCCTGTTCACAGCGCAAGAGGAGCTGACCCCGGAGCTGGTTTGCTCCCATGTACCAAGGAAGGTGACACTGGAAATGGGTGCCACACTTGTGCGGCCATACACTGAGAAGGAGGTGGAAATGGCCCTTTTTCAGATGGCACGGAATAAGGCGCCGGGAGTGGATGGTTTTAATGCTTGGATTTTTCCGCACGCATTGGCAATTGGTGAAGCAAGGTGTGGTGGCGGTCCTAGGTTTCTTGAATGGTGGCGAGCTCCCCGAGGAAGTTAATAAAACTTTGTTGCTTCTTATTCCGAAGGTATGTAATCCACAAGAGTTGTCACAGCACCGACCCATATCTTTATGCAATGTGCGTTATAAGATTTGCTCGAAGAATATGGCAAATTGCCTTCGGGTAATCTTGGATATCGTGGTTTCTGATGAGCAGAGCGCATTTGTCCCGGGCCGTTTGATTATCGACAATGTGCTAATTGCGTATGAATGCATTCATTACTTGAGGAATAGGAAAGGGAAGAATGGGGCTTGTGCAGTTAAACTGGATATGGCCAAAGCTTATGATCGGGTGGAGTGGAGATATTTGGACGCTATTATGCGGACTCTAGGCTTCCTGGAGGCATGGTGTTCTTTGGTGATGAAATGTGTGACATCTGTCTCATTTTCAGTCCGGGTGAATGGTGTTTCTTCAGATGAATTCAAGCCTTCAAGAGGTATAAGACAGGGCGATCCAATTTCGCCATACCTGTTCCTTTTATGCTCGGAAGGATTATCTTGCATGATAAGAAATATTGGCCCGTTGTATGTTTCAAGAGGAGTAAGGGTTAGCAGACACGCTCCTTGGATATCTCACCTCTTGTTTGCAGATGACTGCTTGATTTTCACGCCGGCATCGAAGAGGGGCGCTGATAGAGTGGCGACCATCTTAGATGATAACAACCGGGGTTCTGGCCAATTGGTTAATAAGCAAAAGTGTGTTGTTTTCTTCAGTCCCAATTGTGATGATGCTTGCAAGGGGGAGGTGCATGAAAGCTTGGGGATTATGACTGAGGCCTTGGGCGAGCGCTATCTCGGCTTGCCCACAGCAGCTGAAAGAGGAGCAGCGGATGTTTTTAATTATGTACCGGCAAGGATCCGAGGTATGGTAGGAGGATGGGCCGAGAAGGGTTTGAGTTGTGCAGCTCGTGAAGTGTTGTTGAAAGCCAATGCACAAGCTGTGCCTACATACCCAATGTCGTGCTTCAAACTGTCGCCTTCGGTTTGCTAGAAGCTTACATCAACGGTTACAAGCTACTGGTGGGGGACCTCCCTTGACAACCACAAAATCCATTGGATCCGATGGGAGAAATTGACTCGGGCAAAGAAGGACGGAGGCCTCGGCTTTCGGGATTTTGCACTTTTCAATAAGGCAATGTTGGGCAAGCAGGGGTGGAGGTTGTTGATGAGACCGGACTCGCTATGCGCTCGGGTGCTGAAAGGAAAATATTATCCTCATTGTGATTTCCTATCAGCTACCAAAAAACGGCGAAGCTCGGCTACGTGGAAGGCAATATTACATGGGCGTGATGTGTTGACGAGGGGCCTGATTAAGAGAGGGTCCTGGAGACATCGACGTCTGGAAGGAGAACTGGATCCCGGGTGTCCGTTCACTAAAGCCACTGATCCGGATGCCAAACACAACGGTAGAACGGGTGCACGACTTGTTCATTCCAGGTACTCGAACATGGAACGAAGAGGAGGTGTACAAGGCGTTCATGGCAATTGAAGCACAGGAGGTGCTGAAGATTAAACCAAGCAGCAGGCTGCAGCAAGATGTGGTTGCATGGGCCTTTGAAAAACATGGGATGTATTATGTTCGATCAGCCTACAATTTACTGAAATAGGAGCAAATGGAGAAAGCCATGGACTCGTCGGGGGAGGCGTTAGGCTCGGCTGATGCTTCATGCTGGGACCTGCTATGGAAGCTGGAGGTGCCGCCCAAGGTCAGGGTTTTCTGTTGGCGGGTGCTGCAGAACTCACTACCATCGAAATCAGAATTGAAACGACGGCACGTGGCTGCAGAGAGTTTCTACGAGGTATGCGGAGCTGACAATGAAACACTCTTCCATGTGTTTTTTGAATGCTCGGTTGCCAGGCAGTTCTGGAAGGAAGTGAAAGAGGTGATGGGGTTACCAGTGCCCAGGCTACACCGGTCTCATGGGCCTCGGATATTCTTCGACAAGGAGGACCTGCAAACCATGCTGGTACTATCGTTTGTGGTGCCTCGGCACTGTGGACGGCAGGAACTATCACCGTCATGGCAGAAGGACATGGAAATCGGGAGCTATTGCTCGGTATATCTCGTCGTTGATGGAGGTTCTATCGACCTTGAAGAAGACACCGCCACCAAAACAACCAGTACCGAGAATGAGATGGCAGAGACCGGAATCAGGGTGGATGAAAATCAACACTGACGCCAGCTTCTCGCATACCATATCGGCGGGTGGTGTGGGTGCTGTCATTCGTGACCATGATGGCCAGGTCATTGGGAGTATGGCAAGGTGGACAGATGACGTGCCTGACGCGTTGAGAGAGGCCCTGGCGGCGAAGGAGGGACTGGAGTTGGCGGCAGAGCTGGGTTTGCAACGGATCATTCTTGAAGTTGATTGTCAGGTGCTTTCTAATCTTCTGATGAGTCCACACCCGGCTACCTCCTCCATTGGCGGTTTATGTTTTGACATAATAGAGCTAGGCAAGAGTTTTTCTGATTTTCGTATTGTTTGGCGCACGTGTGTGCATCTCTTGTCTCAACCACCGAACGCTGTTTCTTTTGGATTGATTGTATTCCGGACTGGCTAGTTCATCTAGCAGCCGCTGATTGTAATCTTGCCAATGAATGAATGAAGCTCTTTAAAAAAAAAAAAAAAACAACAACAAAAATAATGTGGATCGTTTCTTTTTACATATTTGATCTGTCTTCTGCATGCTGCTTAAGCACAACAATTGGATATCTACCTCAAAACTGCAAGCATTATAGTTGTCAGTTAAAGTAACATTTTGGCAGTTGAAAATATATTAATATGAAACACCGATTTTGATTTAGTATAGGTTTAACTGAATCGGTAAGTTAGTTTAATTCTAATAATGCAAGAGACAACCTGGGTCTTGGTATGGATGGACTGTGTTTTTTTTAATCTGATATTGTTATCTTGACAGTTTTCTTATGTAGTTGAACCTTGAAAACGAGGGAATTCAAGAAAGTTTATGCCCAGGTAATAAACTGAACTTGCCCTGAATTGTTGCAAATTTATTGCCATGGCTTACATTTGTAAACTCTACAGGATGAGTCAATGGTTGACATTGATACACTGATGCTTGATGCAGACTGTTCCTAATACCATGCCACATGATGAAATGTCTTCACTGGTCACTTCATTTCCAACAGCTTATCCAACCTTCTCTAGACTATGTCTTTTACGCCTTTCTCTGTCTAACACAAATTCAGGTATCACTTCTTCCTCTTTCTTGATTCTTCCCCATCCTCTCAGCTTGGTTAGTTCCAATTGATCATTCTTCTATTACACAAGACTAAAATAGTACCTCCGTACCTGCTGGTGGCATAAGCGTGGGATTTAATCCCTTTTTGGTTAAAAAAGCACTATCAAATGTTCCTAATTCCTATCTCTTTCCTATGCCCTTGTAGTGTGGCTGTCGTGTTACGGCGTGGTCGTGCTGCCTGAGTTCGTGGTTCTATTTGGTAACAGTAAAAATGTAGTCCAAATATATGCGCACATGCTCCTACAGATACTGATGCCACTTGATTGGTTGTAGTCAACAGCTGCCTGATAACTGATGGTGAAGTGCCATTCTACCTCAAAACAGTCTCTGATTCCTTTACATTTCACTAACTAATAAACTATTAGATAAGCCTTACTTATAGAGCCTTTAAAACCCTTCAAAAAATCATTGTCCTACTAGGTACAGACCATGTAAGCTTCTTTCTATGTCCTTTTTTTTCTAAAAAATATTTTATCAGTAACCTTTCCTGTACCAATAAACAAATTAGCTCATCATTCTCTGGCTTATATATATGTATAGCACATGTTTAGCTTATTTGGTGTGTGAATGGTTGCATGCATTCCTTGTTTTTGACTTTTTGTATTGAGGTTGATTTTGAGCTTGTCAAACCTGAATATAGTTGGTTGGTAGGTAATACCTCTTTCAGTTAAAACTCACCTATTTTTTGTGTTATTAGTTTTTTTCATATAGTCTACCGAGTGAGTGATGTTTAACAACCACTGCAGTTGTTAGTGTTGACATAACTGAAAAATGCTATCCATGTTTGAGTAGCACATACATTGAGTGATTGGTCTTTTTAACCAATTGTTTTCCATAACAGTACACACGAGTTGGAAAATTGAGATGTATATGCCTGCTTGCATACACCTGTTCCACCTAATGAATAGCAGCCATGCCTTTTAGGACACAGTGCTAATTCTCAAATTCCAATTCAAGAATTCCTGCCTTTTTATTTGTTGCCTCGAGGTAACACAATACTCATTCTCAATTTAGAATTCTATGTATTTCTGCCTTTTCATTCTGAGCTGTTAGAAGAAACTTCTGTCTTTGGCATTTGCAATGGGGAAAACAAAATTCTAGATCCTACCCCACTCCTTCTCACTAAATTATACCCATGTGAATTAGCCCACACTGTTAATTTCTTTTCTCACATTGTAACCAGTTGGCCTTTTTCTGGCAAATGGCAAGGGAAGAAATAACTCATGACCTTTCATATCTTGTACGCTCAGGTGTTTTTACAGAACTGTTGCAGGGGATGCAACTGAAGGGTCTTCAAGTAAGTGATCATCTATCTTCACTCTATGAGTCTATGTTCTTGATAAAGGTAGATGGTTAGCAAACAGTCACCTGACCTTTTAACTTTTACACAGTAAGATCTACAGTCTGTTGAATTTGATATATGTTTACACCTTACCAAAGTGAGCATACAGTGCACCTTTTCTTGTTAGTGGAATGAATTGTAAGCTTATCCACACAGGTATTAGAATCAAGAATATCTGGCAATGTTTTGCTTGTTTAATACTTTCATTACTTTTGTGACAGCTTCTGCTGGATATAATTTGTGACGATTGTATGATAAAACAGCCATAGTGAGTTGTCAAGGTCTTTAAACATATAAATGGTCATCAGATTAGTATAGCTTACCTCTTTAGGCTGCCAGAAACATGTAACTGGTTTTTTACAAGACCACAACAGCCTTTATTTAAAGCATATACTTTTATTACTTAAATAGCATTGTTTGTTGTTTGTTCGCCATCTGTGCCTACAAAAAAAGATTTGCTTTGCATGCAGTTGGTCTGAATCCAGTATTGCTCTTTCATCATGTGTGTCTTTTTATAAAGGTTCACAGTTTTTCTCCATGCCTTGCCTTTCAGACTACTTTAAATATCTTTTTTTTTTTTTTTTGAGAAAAGACTACTTTAAATATCTGTATTGCTTCAGACTGTTATGTGTTTTATCTGGTATCACAGTCTATGCTTGTCTCTTCAAATAACAGGTATGGGATCATGAAAGAGAGCCCAAAGCTGATATGTACTCCCTCCGTCCACGTTTATGTTCACGTCTGAGGTTCAAAAAAAGTACACAAATAAAAGGTCTCCATGTATCTGCACCCTACCACTGCTGGTGACTGCAACCTGTTGTTCCGTACGAATGGCAGTGCTGCAGCGTTCCTAGCCACAAGTTTACTAGCGGACGGGACAAAAAAAAATTCGTGAGGAAAAAAGGGGAAAAATGACGAAGGCTCCAGAATCCACTCGTTCCTCTCTTTCAGGCGTTCAGCGCCCGTTCCGCACCGATGCTCCCTTGGTTCGTCATCCCCGCCGCCGCAATGCGAGCACAAATCCAATCCAATACAGAGCTCCTCTGCCGCTGCCCCTCCCATCCATCGTCCTCCCCATGGCTGGTCGGTCCCCATCCAGCGCTCCTCTGTCGTGCGTGGCAGCGCAGCCCTGGACCGCGCGTCGAGGCATAGGAAGCGGCGGCACGCTGGGAAGGGGGAGCAAGATGTGGAGAAGGCGAGGGAACGGCCGTCGTCTTCTACCCCTGCCTTCTTCCTTTGGACATGGAGATGGCCTGCTGCAGTGAGGTCGCGCCGCGGGGAGGGAGAGGCACGGCCGTCTTTGTCGGCGGGTCGGCGTGGGCGGGTCCCACGCGGCAGCGCGGTGGCAAACAGGCCCGAGGCACGGGGTGCGTTGGGCGGCGGTGGTGCCTGAGCGGTTAGTCCGGCGGCGGGCGGCGTCGGAGTATGCGAGAGCGCGAGAAAACAGTGAGACTGGAGACGGGAGGAAGCACTGGGGCTGATATTTTCAAGGGCATTTTCGTAATTTCACACACACCTTGGTTTGTGTGCCCCAGCCTAAACGTGAAGTTATTCGTGGACGGAGGGAGTATGTTGTATAAATTTTGCTTGTTCTGATTGTGTGTTTTTGCAGCTCGAAATGTAAACCTAACTGTAAGAAGAAGGCTTGAATTTCCTGGGGTTACTGGTTTAGGGAGACCTCGTGCTACCAAGTTTCTCTCCTGTATATGCTTGCAAGGCTGATCACAAGCGTATCTCAGGTTAGCATATGGAGCCATGTGCAATCATAGATTTTTTTGTTTCTTAGTTGGTTTGAAAATGCACATGACATTAGTTCCTAAGCTACCCTTATTTCCATCTTTAGCAGATTTTTAGATAAGGTTCCATCTTCATGCATTTTGATTTGTATGAACATTAGTTCCTAAGCTACCCTTATTTCAAGACCCTAATTCAATCTAGAACATTTTTTTTTTTTAAAAAACGTACAATTGTTAGTCTTGCACTAACAGGGTATAATAAAAACCAAGGTAATCGGTTTACATTTTTCAAAAGAACCATGTTTAGAACAGAATCCTGTGCCATGAGAACTTTTTTAAAAAAAGGGATCCTTTTTTTTCGTTCCTGATCTATGGGTAGATTAAAAAAATAATTTTTTCGCTGGCATTCGATCCCTTACATCTGCTCATTATCCCCTTTGCAGTCTCTCATCGCATTCTACGTCACCAGAGATTTCAGAATTAGTGAATACTCAAAAGAAATAGTGAGTTCTTTCATTACTTTGCTGCTTGAATTATTCAGTACTTATTATTATTATTTTTTTAAAGAAACTTTCAAGTGAGGCACCAACAACAGATATGAGAATTACTACTTTTGCTCTCCTTTTCCGCTCACCCCTTTGATCTCTGTGTGCAGATACCACAGCTGAAGGGAACATCTACGAGACACCGACACAGTACAAAGGCAAGTCCAGTGCATCTCTCTTCTACAATACAGGTCACTTCTGAACCCATTATTTACCTCCAACTACAAGTGTACTTACTATAACCCTTCGTTTCCCAAACAGATCCACAAAATGAAGGCACTTCTGTGTACGCACGCGATTGTAGTCGCCGAGGTATCATACATATCGTTGCTCGAGCGGTGTCATTATCTGCACAATATTGGTTTAGGTGCTGGATCTGTTTGGTAAATAAAGGGTCTTTTGTGCAGATATTAGCTTTTGGATAGCTTGCGCTCCTACTGGTTGATAGAGTTTAAGTAAAGTGTGGTAACTTCGAAGGTACAGTGGTCATTTCCATTTGCCTTGATATCCCTGGTGTGTTATGAAATGCAGATGCAACAAGGCAGCCTCTGAAATTCAATTTAGCTGTAACCAGATGTGGCCAATCTCTACCCCTATAATTCGCATCAATCCATGTTCTCAATTTTATGGTAATTAGTCCCTTATTTTCTGAATGGTGTGGATGTTTTTCTTTTTTGTCACAGTATCTTCTTTAATTGGGTTCAAAATACTAGCAAATTTCGTGGTTTCAGCCAATGTGCAGATAAGGAGGGAAATCTTTATGTTCATCATAGGGAAAATCAACAAACTGGTCGGTTTAACACTTCAAGTACTTCCTTGTTCCCACAGAGGTAAGTGAGTTGTAATGTCATGCAGATATAGATATTGGAGACCTTGTGATTAATATATAATCTCTGCTGTATTTTTTTTTCCCAAGCCAACCTTCTCGCAAAGAAGGAATTTCTCCCAATAGCTCAAGGGGTGGCAGACAAACAGTTCAGGTAAACTCCATGAGTTCTTGCTTGCCTGACGGGTAATGTTTCTATTTTGATGCACTGTTTCTGAGAAGCTGTAACTTCCAGAAATGGTCTACTGTGTTTTATTCTAAGCATATCCTTTTCATATCAGGTATCAAGATTCTTCTCTTCAGTACAAGCTGATGCAACTTGTGCTTGCCTAAATATTTTGTCTAATTAAGTTTAGTAGCTGTGTAACTCGTTCTGTTCACATGCACGTTAGTCCATTTGCAGCATGTTATGGTTATCTCGGAAGGGAGCAATGGTGGAAGAGATAGGAGCAACATCTCAACCATCAGGTAAGCAGTAGCACCTTTTTTTTTTTTTTGTGAGGAGTAACACCTTTTCATCAAAAGTGCACACATTCTTCCTACTGTCACATCATTCTCCAAGTAATAATTACTTGCCTGCATAGTTTAATTTTCATTAGCTTATTAATTTAGTGATTCTATGCTAGACTTGAAACTTACATCTTGACAGTAGCACTTTGTTCTAGAGTCCACAGATTTCGCAGTTGCGTCCAAGTACTTAATGGTCATCATAGCGGGTCTGTTGTATGGGTTTCAGGTTTATTATATGCGAAATGTGATCAGACGTAAACTAAACTCTTGAGCTGTAAATGTGTCATTGAGAATGGAAGTGATGAAGATGATTTTGATTTTTGAGAAATGTACGGTTACTTTGGATAATACATTTTTGGCTTGCTGGCTTGCTTACTGTATTTGTCGAGTATGAATTGTAATGCCAAATATAGTCTTGATCGTCTAAATCGAGTGCAGAGGATTTAATTCAATGTCAAAATAGGCTGAAACGACCAAATGTGGCTTTTGAAAAAATCAAAGTTAGGACCTCTGGATTAATGATTTGTTCCTGTTGGTGTGACTGAGAAGCATGCAATTTTTTTCTTGCTTCGAACAGGACCTCCAGAGAGGTATTAGTCGATGAAATATCATATATTGAATTGAATTAGATTTTTTTATGAAATAGCAAGCCACCCCAGCATGAGTTCTTACCTGTGCAAGTGTGCTCTTGGATTTGCAATGTCTACAAGGTTATGCCTTTAACCTCTATATATTATCTATTGCAAGATTGCATCATTTATTATTTTCCTTGTGTCTCTTGCAGTGTTAGCAGCTTAGGGATGATCTCATTGCAATGCCAATTAAAAGAGCTCCTGATCAAGTATGTTTGCAGCTCCCTGAGGTATCACTACATTGTCAGATCTCTTTCAGAAATGTGTCTGTCATCTAACCAGTGAGATATGCCCTCAGATGGTTGTGCAGTTACTAATACACTTGCTTGGCCTGGTGCAAAGTATCTGAATTCCCTCCGGCTAATAAAGGGCCTTGTTTTAGCACTCATGAAGCTTCGTTACAAGGGATCTGCTTGCTCAGAATGTAGTCTTAGCCGTCATAGATCATTGTTCTTCTGTTCCTTGTCTGCTGTTTTTACTAAACTGGTACTTTTGTGAATGGGCTTCAGGTAAGTAACATGGACACAGAGGGGGAAGGCTAACCCTTACTGATGCTTTGGTCTATGCTTGCAACCAAGCTTCATTTGAAAGTTAATACATTTTGTCATTAGTGTATTTCTAATGTGGGAAGTGATCAATTATCCCCACGATTCTGTAAATCATTGTGGAAATTGACACGATCTCCAATGTAACACTTTGTCTTAATTTTTTCTGTAAAAGTATAGTAATTTGAATAGAGAAATTTACAAATTGTTATGAAAGTAATTTCTAGGGGTTCTGCTTCATCTCCATGGTTCAGCTCTGCATTCAGTTTTACCTGGCATGTTTTGCAAAATAATGAAAATTTAGCATTGTTGGAGACTGTTAGTTTGGGTTGAATGCTATGCATGTGGAATCCGGTCCAGCAGTTGTGATTGTACTTTGTACATTGCCTCGTCTTTGGCTTGATTGGGGCTTGGTGGTAAAATCATATCGTATATTTATGTTGAGCCCTGTATGCCATATTTCAAAAGCACAGTTAGCTAAACACTGCAAAATTATTAGAAATTAAGTTTGGACTTAACATAACCCGTAGCGTTAGCACGGGTAATATACTAGTAAAGATAAGAGAGAGTTCTTGGACAGAGGTGGAAGCCGAGTCTCCTTCTATTCGATGCCGACGGCCCGGCCCGGCGTCTTCTGTTCTTCCTCCGTTTTATCGGCGGCCACAGGCTGCTTCTTGTCTCAGCCCATTGCATGGGCCTAGAGACAGCCGGTCCATGACAGGGGCGGGGTGTCTTGAGAAGGAAGGCGGGGGTTGGGCGTAACTTCGAATATTCCGGGGTCAAACCATCCGCCCGGCCCGGTTTGCCTGCCTGAACAAACCTCAAATCGGATCCGACGGTAGAGGCAAACCGGAAGAAACCCTAAATCCCATCTAACGCTAGAAAGCGGTCGCCCCCCATCCATACGGGTATAAGCTGCGGCTGGCTAGATCCATATCGCCGCCCGTAACAACCACCACCCTCCTCGTCTTAGCCGCCGCCATCACCCACCACCACCATCTCCTCCTCATTGCCACCGCCATCACCCACCACCACCATCTCCGTCTCCATTTGCCGCCGCATCTCCGTCTCTTTGCGGCAAAAAAAAAAAGATGGCCCACATACGCATCTTACGCCATGCCGACCTCCAAGCCTGTGAGAACGCTCCGTCCGGGGCATGTTTGTAGAGCTCGTCTCTCTTCGAGTCCGTCGTGCGCATAGCGGGGACTCGTGTGCACTCCTCTCCAACCCGATTGAGACGGGAACCAATGCCCCCCGCCTCTCAAAGCTGTGCGAGGTGACCTACTTCGGCCGCCGAGATGGATATCCTCTCCATGATGGCGGGCGTGGCGGTGGAGCTCCACAAGATCAAGCATGATGCGTATCCTCTCCTCGTTTTTCGGGAGGCCAAAGGCTGGATTTGGGCTTCTGAAAAACCTCCTACTCTGAAGAACTCAGGCGGTTAAGCTCGTGCGTGCCCGCGAAGGAGGCTAAGGAAATAATCGCGAGATGTGAGGGGAGGATTTGCTGACACGGAGGACTCTAGGCAAAGTTAAAGAGGTTGGCGAAGAGGTAGAGAAAGCCGCTGATCCGTCTTGAAGGTACTCACAACATTGCTGGCTTCGGAACCGTCTCCGTTAAGTGCTCGATCCGGCCGGCCGTCTGTTGTCGACCCGGTTCATTTCCCCGATCCATTTTTTGGGGCGTGTGAAAAATTTTAGAAGCTAAGAGGTAGTTTGCACAACTCTCAAATATTGTGATGTTACTTCTTGGAGTGGCAACATCCTTTATGTTTGGAAGATGTTAATGGATTTTAAATTATTTGTATTATGGTGTTTGTTTTACTCATTCTCTGCTAGCAACTTGCAATTACTTTCGCCAGGATGATTACGTGGAATGGCGGCTCCACCACCGTCTTGTCGAACGGCAGCTCCACACATATTACGGAAAAAAATTCATTACGGAAACACGGTTTTTACGTACAGTCACATGGAGGTATTCTCTCTTTTGGGGAAATTAACTCTTAATAAAGATGCATAGTTCCCTCAACTTTCACCCAGCTACGTCACTGAAATTAATTTTGGCTGCCGGATCCTCCCATGGATGGCCACGACAGCATCTTGCTACTGTGCCATGCCGAGTATATAACCGAACCCCGTCTCCGTAGTATATCAATATATATATATATAGACATAAAAAGAATTGAAAGTAAGCTTTGGTTTTTTGCGGTAAAAACTTTGCCTCTCCCTGTGCGATCCCGCATCACACTCCCCTCCCTCGACGTCGCCATCCTCGCGCAATGGTCGCCCGCATCGCGTGGCTAGGGTTTTTCGTCCCCAATCAGCGCTCGGTCTGCCCGTCACCAAATCCGACAGCTTGTGGACCCCAACTTTTGTTGTCGCCTCGATGACGCCGGGACGCTCCCCGACCTCCGTCACCAAATCCGACAGCTTGTGGACCCCAACCTTTGTTGTCGCCTCGATGACGCCGGGACGCTCCCCGACCTGTGTTGTGCCGACTGCATGCCGCCAGCGCTGCTTCGCGACGCCCCCAACGAACGCCCGAACGCCCGGAGATCTCGAGCAAGAGGCTGCTCAACTTCTTGGAACTCGAGTCGCGCGGAAGGCACTGGTGAGTCATCCCGCTCCCCTCCTATCCTCAAGCCTCACCCACCTTGCTCGACTCCAGTCTCCCTAGCTGGAGGTTTAGGATGTCTCACGCATAGTCAGACTTACTTTTTCTTTCGTCCTCATTACTCATTAGCATGCAGTAGAATCCTTGTTGTGGGTGAGAATTACTAGATGAGAATGTTCTGCAAATCAGATTTAGAGCTTAGCCCATCTAGATTTTGGTATTAGTTACAGTTTGTGGTTAAATTAGTGAATAGAGTCCCATTACGGTGGCCCCGGCGTCCGCGTCGCCCCTCCCGCGAGGGGCGGCTCGGCGACTCAAACCCTGCGCCGCCGCCGCCACCCCACCCTTCCCTCTCCCCGTCGTGCCGGAAGGGGCGCCCGCCGGAGGCCCGTGCGGCTCCCGGGATGGTGGCGGCGAGGCTCCTTCGTTGGCGGGCCTCGCGAGCTCCTCCGCGCGGGGGGAGCTCTGGCCGGGCCGGCGTCGTGGCCAGCGCGGCGCACCGTCGGCGGCACCGGCTCTACTCCGCGGGATCAGGCCTCCTGCGGCCCGACTCGGGCGCCTCTAGCTGGTCCGTACGGGGCCTCCGGTGTGGGCTTGATTGGCGGTGTTGCGGGCTGTCCTCAAGGCGGGAGGTGGTGCTACAGCCCGGATCCGACCTTCCGGCCATGGATCCGTCGCCCTTCAGCCTTACTGCCGCCCCTGCCTCGCCCCGGCCCTCCTCACTCTTTCCCGACTTGGTCGAGGATGGCGGACG